>CM075860.1:48584702-48812596 GCA_037975125.1 Latrodectus hesperus
TTTTCATTCACATTTTTAGGAAGTGTCACAAAATATATTTTTCAATTCTCAGAGAATGCATTTTGTGATGAAACTTCATGAACTGTCTATGATATCCGCCATGAAAAAAAGCAATAAATAAATCACTAAATCTCAAAATCTATTTTCAATAGGCAAATGTCGTTATCGTATTCGCTGATCGAATTATCTAGAAACAGTTCTTAACTTCCTATTTTTGCATGCTTAATTTTTTACTTATTATTTTAGTTTTGTGAAGGCCACAACTTCTGAATTTCGAGCATGCTTCTCCACGTGACAAGTCGATATGTAACACGCGTTTTCTGTTTTTCTTGAATTAACCACAAATTATGTGTAAGCATCCTTACTTCGTAATTTATTGAGGGAAGACATATTGCTTTTTTTTAAATATGCTATTAATGGAAATTCAGTTGTCTTAAACTATTTACCGAATGAATGCGTCAGCATGTTATGTTTTATTTCAAACTTATAAAAATTCTATTTTTAATTTTTATAAAAAATATATTAATAAAAATTGTATAATATTATTTACAAATTAAAATCCAAATCGATTTTGTTATTATATAAGAAAGACATTTTAATGTTAACAAAATGGATTAAATATTTGAATATTTATTGAATTTATTTGTATAAACAAATCCCTCTAGTGAAATCTGATTCAATGTCATGCACTTGCATACGTAACTACATCAATAAATAACGATAGATAATACTGATTTTTTAAATGTTCTAAATAAATAGCTCTCAAAATAGATTTCTATATCTATAAATATGTGATAACCACACACATATGAAAAACAGCACAGAATAAATAATATATAACAATATATATTATTAGCGTACAAATCATAAACTAGCAATATATTAATGTAAAATAAATATAAATATAAAAATTTTTAAATTATAAATATAAAGCACAGTAGAGATTATAACATAAATTATATTGCTTTTTATTAGGTTGTCCGGAAATTTCATGCAGATTCTTAAGGAAAATTGGAACACAGTTCATTTAAACTTTGGTACATATTTATGTGCGTACCATTCTGTTCCACAATCTTTCTCCATCTTTCCTACAACTTGAGAATTCCGTTTTTCCAGAGCCTCGCAGGTTTCTCTGCAAAAAGTTTGTCTAAATGAGCTATCTCAGCCAAAGAGTTGAAATTTTTCCCATTAAGGGAATTTTATTATGATCGGAAAATTAGAAATCCGAAGGCGCAATATCTGGAGAATACGGTACATGGGGTAAAACATCCCAACCAAACTTCAACAGTTTCTGTCGAATTGTCAGAAACACATGAGGTTGGGCATTGTCCTGATGAAATACGATGGCCTTGTTATTTACTATTTCTCGTGGTTTCTGTTCAATTGCTGTGTTCAATTTCTCTAATTAAGAGCAATACTTTTCCGAATGTATTGTTTCATTATTTGGTAAAATCTCATCATAAAGGAATCCTTTCTAATCATACCAGACACGGAGCATTACCTTCTTCGAATGAAGACTAGCTTTTGGAATGACCAAAGGTGGTTCATCACGCTTTCCCCAGACATATTTTACACTGAACGTTTTTATAAATTATCTATTTTCATCCCTCGTCACTAATTGCTTCTGAAATAGGGTCTCCTTGTTAAAGTTTGTAAAACAAGTTGCAAATGGAAATGCGATCAATAAAATTTTTTATCGTTAAATCGTGCATAACCTATACTTTAAAGCGATTTACTTACCCAAGCTTCACTGTACGGTCGTGGATGGTTAATTTCGATTTATTTAATATTCCTACTAATTGTCATAATGTTGAACTTAGGTTATTCTCGATTTCTGCTTTAAACAAATCTTCGCCTGTGATGGACGTTGTTGTTGTGGTAGTAGCATGCTTCCCATTACCTAGCCCTGAGATAGGCTCTACCGATTAAACAGTAGCAACCGGGTAGAGTCTTCGTGATTTTGAAGCGTGGACTCAGCAGAAAACCCCAATTCTTGGCCTGAAACACTCAAAAGTATCATTTCACTAGGAGGACATTGCGACCAAGCCCAGTTTTAACGCCTCAGCCACCTTTAGCAAACGCGACGGATCTTCGATCAGTCGGAATTCGAACTCACTATCTTCCGATAATGAGCACGACGCTCTAACCAACCAGGCTACTTGGGCCCTGTCTGTGGAGGACGACCTACCCAGACGTTTATGATCTTCAAGGTCGAAATTTCCAGCTTTAAACCAAGCAAATCACTTCTGCACAGTTCTTTCGCCATAAACAGAGCAAATCTTATTTTCCACTTGTGTGGCATATTTACCCTTTCGGAAAAGAAAAAGCACTAAATGCCTATAATGCACTTTATTTGCTACCATTTTCTAAAGTTTATGAAACTGATGAAAATTAACGAATCGTAACCAAATTTTTTTCGAATTTCAATGAGTGATCTGTTAACGAATAGTTCGGGCTGCGAACAAATCGGTTTACGAACGCTTTCGTAAAAGACTTTTGTGTTCGGACAACGAACGCATATTCGGATAAGAAGCTAATACGTATTCTAACGAACACTTCTGGACTCTCGGAACATGATGTGCAGGGTTGCCAAACCAACGATAATATATTTGGAACACATGTTTAGATTCAGGGGTCTTCTCACACTACCTACCAAAACTCAGCACGAACTTTTCGGACAACCCGACAGTATAAACTAAAAAGCACAAAATAAAAATAATAAAATCAGTAAATAAAGTTTAATGTTGGCTTAAGCAAGCCATTAGTCTTAGGATTTAAAAGAGATTGTTTACAAATATTGCAATTATTAATATATAATTCAATTAATTAATGACATTTTTAAAAATTTAAATCGTACTTGCCAAGTTAAACTAACCATAAAGTGTATATTTTGTCTTGTCTTTTTCATTTTGCTTTTTCTTCTATTCTATTGTAAACGTGTAAATGGTTGAATCAATGGAAGAAGGCTTTTCAAACCGATGCTTTGGTTCTTATATAAGAAATCATTTTATTAGCAAAATGAACTTCACTGTTCTCAGACATTTTATGGTGAACTTCGCCTTCTTTGCTGCCGCTCGAAGAATGCGATTTGAAGGCAAGCAGCAGATTCATCGACAAGTAGGATTTATGACGCCGTCTTAATACGATTTGTCGCAGATGAAACGTTATCTGACGTCATGGGTATTTTAAACCAATGAGAATATTAATAAAGAGGCGTAGTCAAGATTTCAAGTGGAACGCTTCTTTTCAGGACTTAGTTATAGTATGCGCAATAATGTCTACCAAAATTATGTATCACAATTTGAAAACCATATAATGCATGTTTTCTCTGCATTGCAATCAAGTGATTGCTTATGTAGTAAATTTTGTTCAATATCGTCATAATATTGCATAGTATTTTGATTTACAGAATGAAATGTTAATAAATATTTTATTTCCAATTCAAAAATTTTAATTGGATTTATAAAGAAATGATTTAATTTAAAAAATTATTAACCTTTAAATTTTAGTGTTAGAAAAAGGAAAGGATAGGAAATTTAGGAATAAAGATACAAGGAAATAATTTTGTCATTTTATTTTAAAAAACATTATTAAAAAAATTCAAAAATAACGAAATTCTCTATTGTTTCAAACATGAATCAGCAAAACCATGCTTGTTTTAAATGTTTTCACAACATAATAGAAAAATTTGGTTAAATAAATTGAGAAATGTGTTACAGAAAAATAAATTACCTGTTTTATTTATTCATTATACATATTAACCACTTATATCTAACTAAATAAACTTATAATTTTTTTCAATTTTAGTTACTCTTCAAGGAAAAGAGAAAACAAAGAAATTTGTAGGTTTTATGCTCACGGTTGAACCGAAAGAAATCAATTATGATATATCTGCTCAACCTGATGTTGGATCATTTCAGGTAAAAGCTTATCTTATATAAATGATAAAACATATCATAAAATAAATTACAGAGTAATAATTTATCAATAAGTATTTTTCATGAAACAACTTTAAAATGAACACACATTTTGTGATAAAATATCAAATTAATTAACATTCTTGTTATACAACATAAAAATTATGGTATGGTTATACTTTTCTTGTGGATATTATCACACACAATAAAGTAATATATATATATATATATATATATATATATATATATATATATATATATATATATATATATATATATATATATATATATATATATATATATACATATATATATACATATATATATATTATATATATATATATATGTATATATATATATATATATATATATATATATATATATATATATGTATATATATATATATATATATATATATATATATATATATATATATATATATATATATATATATATATATATATATATATATATATATATATATATATATATATATATATATATATATATATATATATATATACATATATATATATATATATATATATATATATATATATATATATATATATATATATATATATATATATATATATATATATATATATATATATATATATATATATATATATATATATATATATATATATATATATATATATATATATATATATATATATATATATATATATATATATATATATATATATATATATATATATATATATATATATATATATATATATATATATATCATATATATATATAATTAATCTTATAAACATTTAAGTTTTGCAGAGCACATACTAACAAACTCTCTCTGATCATGGAAATCAGTTTTCTCTAGACACTCATTCACTTAAAAATTCTGAATAACAAATTATATTCCAAATCATATTTTAATACGTCAAACCTTTATAATAACAAACTATAATTGCAAATATTTTGCGTAGTATGTGTGTCGAATTCTGGTCCCTGTCAGCCTATTCCTTCTATCCGGAAAAAGTGGTTAGAACATCGGTCTTCTATCCCGAAAGGCGGGGTTCGACTCACAATCCTGCCAAAGACCCACCGAGTACATGGGATATATGTGCTCGTTAAATCTGTGGAATCGAAAGTCCTGTGATCGGTCGTTGAGCACTTACCATAGGTGTAAAGGTCTAGAGAAAATTTCCTCCTCCTTCGGAACAATGTCAAAATTGAGGGAGTGGATCCTCTGGTGGTGCCATCTATCGGAGGAGTTTAGAGCAAAGTCGTACTTCACCTTCGAGGTTTTCTGATTAAACGAAAGACGCTCCCTAATGACTTAACTTAAAATTGCCTAGGTAAAGGCATGGCGAGCCTGGCTTGCCCAAGTGTCATAAGTAACAATAGCAATACGTGTTAAATTCCTCTTTTAGTTAAGGATTTTTATATTGAAAATTATTAAAATATATTATAATTGATATTTTTTATACTCATTTAATTTCAATTTGTCAACTAATGATCTCTTTTTGTTCACGAAAGGTAATTTAATTATGACCTATGGGTTAAATTATTATATTTTTTTTGGGATCTACAATATAGCAAAATATTTCTAAGCTGTTTATTGAAATAGAGTAATAACAGTGACAAATACATAAATAATTAAAAAATAAAAAAGGTATTCTAAGTCCAGTGAATTTTTTAAACTCCATTTTAAAAATGGAATTCAAATCTGTGGTCTTACTCATAATCTATTCTTCTATATTTTCACACTAGCTTTTGATCATTCAGGAATTTTCAAAAGAATGTTTTTGAATTCTTCAAGTAACAAGTGTCTCTCTCTTTCTCATTTTCTCTTTTATCTTACCTTTCTTTTTCTTAAGCTTTTTCCCATTTTCGTTCTCTTCTTCAGTCTAATTTATTTTTTTGAAATTCTGAAAGCAAATCGGATAAATGGAATTGGATAATTGCTGTTCTTACTATACAAGTAAATTGATAGTTTTTGAATGTCACTTTATAGGAAATTCATATTCTTGATTCATTAAATGGAATTAAATTTATTCTGAAAGCATGAAATATACAACATGAAGAAAAATCATTGATGACAGATCACTTCTTGGAAACAATTTGTTTAGTTTTCAACAAACTAAATATCGAATGTAAAAGAAGCATATAATTGAAACTATTTTTACAATATTTCCTTTCAAAATTTTTGACCAAACATTATTTGATTTTTATTCTATTAAAAATTTTCAATTTAATTGATATAAGAAGAGAAATCAATTGAATTTTTTATGTAACATGTTGTAAATGAATAAAATCATGATTCATATATTTTTGAAACATTTGATTGTTAACGAGTTTGTTGCTTGCTTTTTAACATTAGTTACTTGGCGATGTTGTGAGTAAGTATTCCGAAAACTGTCCCAACACCATCGTCAACGCATCAAAAATATTGAAGAGTGAAATTAAAGTAATGTGGCGAGCACCACCTGCAGAAACCGGATGCATTGTTTTCAGGTGAGTTGTTTTTGTCTTTTTTCATGAATACTTATAATCCATTTTGTTAAAGTTAGCATATTTTGATGATACATTATTTGTTAGTTTATAAATAAGTATTTTATTTTTAGATTAAATAATCCTTAAAGTAATTAAAATTGCCATAAAAAATATGATACTTAGTTATTCTCGTTTCGATCTTTGTGTCTATATGGTTTACTTCCCTAGAAAAGTTTTATGTTTGTTGATGGTAGATTAATGGGTATGTTCTTGCAATTTAAAACATTTTATTTCATTATTTCTACTATAAATGTAATATACGAAAGTTGCGATTTATAATCCAGCCCTTGGCAATTATAAAATTTGCTCAGTGATAGCTAACATTTCTAAGCTATAGTTTGATCATTTTAACCATAATTTATTAGAACGTTTTGGCACTTTAGCGTGATTTGTGTTATTTATAGTAAATAAAAAAATTATCTCGGGCAAAAACTGCAATCGATTCTAAGCCATTTTTGTTCAAGTGCCTGACTTTTTCATAACTTTCGATGAATAATCAAGACCGGGATATTTTGACATGGATAATCAAGACAAGGATATTTTGACATGGATAATCAAGACCAGGATATTTTGACATGCACAATCAAGAACATGATATTTTGACATGGATAATCAAGACCAGGATATTTTGACATGATTAGTCAAGACATGGATATTTTGACATGGATTATCAAGACATGGATATTTTGACATGGATAATCAAGAAATGGATATTTTGACATGGATAAGACAGGGATATTTTGACGTGGATAATAAAGACATTGATATTTTAACATGGATAATCAAGACAATAATGCTTAATTCTTTATACAGCGATAACACATCATCCTACAGTACTGTAAGAAACTGTTGAAACAAATTCAGTCGTGGTCGATGTTCACTTCAAGACAAATTCCGTGAAAGTCACCCAAAATCAAAATTAATGTCCGAAAATATCGTTACTATGAGGGAATTATTAAAGTCTTTGGAGAAATTACAAAAAAAGCAGGAGAAAATGCCAATCATTCTATACCTTGAAAATGCAATCTCCCCATTAGTTTTTGAGCAGCCAAAACATCGAATCGAAAAGTCATCCACCGAACATACCGGATTTAGCACCCAATGACTTTTTCATTCCAGAATAGGAAAAATAAATAACGTGGTCAATGATTTCCGACTTCCAAAGAAACGGTTAATGAATTTAATACGCATGTGTTGCAGGTACCTCTATAGGAGTGGGAAAAAAACTGCATAGAAAATCGATTCAAATGCATGCAAATGAATTGATCGTTATCTAGGAAATTTCAAAAAATAATGAAAACACTTTTTTGATCATCAAATATTTCTTTTTCTATTATTAGTCTAAAATTGTGAATAGCAACCCTCTTATAAACTGTAATCGGCATTAAATCTAATGATTAAAAGTTATTTTTTAAAAAAATGTTTAAAGCAATATTTCTTTTACATTATTAATATTTATAAAATTGTGATATTTCAAATTTAAAATTACGAATGATTGAAAGTAATAATATTAAATTTAGATATAAATCAATATAAAATAGAAAATTTAGATATATACTCTTTTATTTCTTTATTGGCAGGGCTGCTATCCAAGAAAACCGTGATATTTGGTACATGGATGAAGGACGATTAATTCGAGTATTATGTGAAGAAGGTAAGGACATATTTTCTACTTAAGACAAGAAATAAACTTTTCACCACCGGAAAAATTAAAATATCATGTCTTCATATATGCTTTTCTATGACAGTGGTTCATAATATCACAAGTCACAGAATGGTCTCAACAAAACCACCGTGAGCACAAGACTATGGAAAGTAATCAATGGAGAAGCAGATATTGACATTTATTACCCCAAACACAATATTTCAAAACTATTGTCTGAAGATGAAATAGTTTTTCTTTCATTAAACTGGACAATTAAAAAGCTAAGATAAAAGTAGGACGATATATTTGGTTTAAATGTATACCACTCATACTAAAGAAACTAATGCTTTATAAAATATTGTTCAAATTCCTGTTCTTAACATTGATTATTACATCTAAGGTCTGCTACCAATTAATTTGTAGCTTACTAGTCAAAATAACTAATTCATTATGTTTCATTAAATTAACTCATTTACAAAGAGTAAATCATTTAGCTCGTTATCTCCAATGATGGTTTACTGATTTGAATGGCTTTATAATCTTAGAGATTTTAACATCGTGCCAGTTTTCGAAGTTCTCAAAAGGTTTCTATGATAAATGCTTAACTGAATATGGAGATTATCATAACAATTAATATGAAATAGTGGTTGAAAGAAGTAGTACGAATTCACCGTATTTAATTATATTAAGTTTTTTAATTCATGATCATATGAACTGATAAGATGAGAATGGGCGACATCCTACTTATAATCGACGAACTCAAATTTAGGGCACTACAATTTCGAGTCGATTATATGGGTGTAATGGTCTTGAGAAAACTTCCTCCCCCTTCAGATTAATGTCAAAATTAAGGGAGCGGGTCCTCTGGTGGTACCATCTATCGGATGAGTTTAAAACAAAGTCGTACTTTCACCTTCGCAGTGCTCTAGTTAAACAAAGGCGCATCCTACTGACCTTAATTGCATAGCCAATAGCTTGACTTTTCCAAGTGTCATAATTAACAACAATTAATTCAAAGCTAAAATTCGATTCATGAAAAATATGTATATATATATATATATATATATATATATATATATATATATATATATATATATATATATATATATATATATATATATATATATATATATATATATATATATATATATATATATCCTGGTCATACATATGCATATATAGATAGATGATAGATACACAGTATGGCATGGTGACAAAATGATTAAATTTGTAAGCAGTCCTTTGCAACAGGTTATTTATCGAAATTTGAATTTGTTGCTTCGTGTCAACTAAAATAATCATTTAATATTAAACATGGAATAAAACTATATCTGTGTGACAAATTTTATGCATTTTATGCAGTTTCAAACCTAATTAGCAACTAAAATAGCTGAAATATGACATAAGTTTGAAACAGCCGGAGAAAAGAATAGAGATGTGGCAAATCAATCTCACAGTAACTCATAACAGGATATTTTTAGCTGGTGAGAGGTCTGGAGATTGTGCAGGTAAAGACAACAATCGAATACCCTCTGTATAGAGGAAGGTTAGAACATGGCTTCTAAATTACCTGCATTACCTTGTTGAACAATGATATTTCATTATCTCAAAGGCAGGCTTGCACTGGCCTTGGGATTTCATAAATGCAGCGACCGAAGTTCAAAATAAAATCGATATGAGCTACAGATAGGAATTTCGTTTACCCAATAGTTGCGCATACCGTTGCACCAGTTGCAGAGAGCTTATGATTCTATTGAATGCAATCAGTTGACTTAATTTCTCCTTCAAACACGAATAGGGCAATCAGAATGTCACATGCAGAGTTGGAATTCTTTTGTTAAAACGACATTATGCCACTCTTATATCCAGCTTTGTCATTGACTACAACAGAGTAACTGTTTATCTCTATATTTCATTATTAAGAGAAGAAATAATCAGCATGATATTACAAACGCCATAGCATTTATGAGCAAATGATATACACACTGCAAACAAGCCCATTTTTTGACTACGCGTGATTTATTTGTATAGTTTCACAAGTCCGACCTCAAATTATGTCAGTTCTCTCGGGTGTCAGTTTTCGGTGTGGAGTTGGAATCCCCTGCATGCCATTCAGCATGATCATAATTAGTTTTAAATATACATTTAAAGATATTGACACAAGAAATTTTAAATTTTACTCAATTAAAAATGAAAAAAGATAGTGATAAGTTATGTCCAATCTGAAAACATTGTCAATGGATACATGTTGCTTTTCTACTGCAGGATTTGGGAGTACACTACCTGAAATAAAAATGAGCAATTTCTACTCAAATCAGTTCAAATATGTTGAGATAGCTTGTAAAGCTATTATTATTCTTTAAATCAATATATTTTAATTTCATAAATTACAATATTAGAATACTTAAATTTTAAATTATTTGCTTTTCTTGTTTCATAACACGTTTTATGATAATGCATATTTGATAAACTGAGTAGCAAACTACAGTTTATTTTTAATATTAATTGAAGAAATATATAAAATTAAACTCCAAATAAAAGTGGGGAAGGAACATATTTTATGTGTGGATAAACAATTTCCAATATTTATAATGGATTCCAAACTAAACTCCGGGACACCGACTAACCATATGGGCCAAGGCCTACAGTGCCCATAACTATTTTCATGACCATGGGCCCTGGGTTGTGAAGCATATGTCACAGTTATGGTCATCCTAACGTAAAAACCCCAATGTTTAGTTCCCAAACATGCTTGGTACTCAGTTTATCGTCCGATTGAAAGGATGAATGGATTTACTTGATAAAATTTTTTTTAAAAAAATTCTTAATTTCAGAACAAGAGAATCAAGATGAGCAACCGGAAATCGTTGACGAATGCTGCGCATGTGACGAAGCCAAATATGAGTTGACTTTTGAAGGGATGTGGACCAGACACACCCACCCCAAAGACTTCCCGGAGTGTAAGTAGCACAGCCGTTAACTTAAGAAAATAATCTCATTGGAGTTATTATATATATATATATATATATATATATATATATATATATATATATATATATATAATATTTTCGAATTATCCTAAGAAGATAAAAAAGTATAAATTCTGTATTATCTTAAACAGATGAATGGGATACTTCTTTCACGGATATCATTGGAGTATCGCATACTAACGACTTCCGGATGTGGGAGTATGGAAAGAAAGCATCGGAGGGTGTAAAAGAAATTGCCGAAACAGGGGACACGAAGCGAATGGAAACTGAATTCAAGGCACATGTAAGCGAATTATTTTATGTTATTTCGGAAATAAACTCCTTTTTGGTGAGGGCATCTTTCTCACTGTTGGAAAGTAGTGTGTTCGAATTCCTGCTTAACCTAAGAACAATTGTGTTCGCTAAAGGCGGCTGGAGCACATTAAATAGGTCGTGGTGGTAATGTCCTCCAAGTGAAATGATATTTCTGGGGGTGGCAGGCCAAGCATTGGGGATCTTCTGCTTGGTTGCTGCTTCAAAATCCCAAAGACTCTACATGGTGGCTTCTATCTAACTGGTAAACCTCAAATCAGGGTTAGGTATAGGGAAACGACAAGATGTAGGATCGTATCTGAAGATTTCTAAAACTTGAAACCCGCGAATTTTAACTTTTAACTGCTTTTTATAAAGAAAGCAAGAGTAAAAAGTATAAAATACGATTCGACATTTAAAAAATCTTAATGATATTCATAGATCAAAATTTGAATGCGGCTTAAGATTTTGCATTTTAATTTTCAAGTTTTTACTCCATTACATAATTTAAAGTTTTAAATATCCTAAGGTTTATTAATTTTATATGATAAATAATTACTGCTCATAAGTGCATAAAAACGCAGGATAATAAGATAAAAGGAGATAAACACACAGCAAAATCTAAGAAATAGTTATTTTTAGTGCAAAATGTCTGTTTCGAAGATTTCAAATTAATATAGAGATTAAAAATGTTTTTAATTGAAAATAATAAAAACTTATATATAAATTTAAAATTTTGCTTCAGGAAGAAAAATTTCCACATTCCTTTCTGTGTTGATAACGTTACTATTATCTAGGGAATAATCCTAAATTCTGGCAACCCTGTTGAATTGCTTTTACTACATTCAAACTACTATCTTCTTAAATAACAATACGCTGTAACCAAAGTCTTAACTTCATTTCAGTCAAACAACATACGCACCATCATCAAGACAAGGGGGTTGAATCATCCAAACATGCGATCGAAGACATTCGCTGTTTTCAGAGTGGACAAGTACCATCATCTGATGTCCTTACTGACCAAAATGAAGCCAAGCCCAGACTGGATTGTCGGGATTAGCGCCATGGAACTTTGCCTCAAGAATTGCTCTTGGATCAGGGAAAAGGTCTTGAATTTATACCCATGGGATGCAGGAGTGGATAATGGACTGACGTATACTGTAAGATAGACAAAAATTAATTCCATAAATTCAGAAAAATAAATAATTAAAAATGCTCATATCTTTAAGAAATAAAAGGGAAAAAATTATTAAACTTGTCTCTTTCATTCCTGAAATACTGACGTTTCTAGCTTTATGATAAAATTTAGATTACATTTGTTCTCTTTTTTTATTAAATTTCGGAAACATTCTTTTATTGATATATTTGTTTAATGCTTTGTTATCATTTTAGAAAATTTTGTTAAAGAATAAAATTTTAGGAATGCATTTTACCATCACTTGAATGGATTTTTAATCCCTTGTGTTGACTTTCATCTGTGCTGTTTTAGCTATTATTTTTTCCTGGAATTTCGAAATATGTATTTTTATACACTGGAAAAAATTACTAATAAGAATCCAAAGACAATAAGTAAAGAAAATTATAGAAATTGTATGATTTTTTGAAGTAATATGTTTGTAATTTTCGCGTTATTTTAAATTGTGCAATTCTAAATTGATGAAAATTATATTTTATTATATTTGTTTGTATAAGCAAAATTTATTTGTATGTATAAGCAAAAGCAAGTAATTTTTAAAACCAAATATTTACGTCTCCGTTTTCATATGTAAATATTCTTTTAATTATTTAATTATTATTTATATGTCCCCATGAATCTTTAACTTAATCACACACGAACAAGTATAAAGTAGTTCATTCTGAATTTTTATTGCTAAATGTCGCTGCTTTCATTGTTTCTTTTTCTTCATAATCTATGACTTCATTGGATCGATTTTATTCGATCATGTGTTTGATTTCAATGGTTTCAATTTATTTAATTCTGTTCCAGGAAAATACACTAAATATCATCACAATATTATATTTTTTAAATAACAAGTGTTTAGTTAGCAAAATAGTTCAATAATGATCACCATCCAGTATCAAGAATTTTGCACCACTGGCGTTAAATATTTCTCTTATTCTGAGAACATGTTTCCTTACTAAGTTCTATTGTGTTTCAGTCGGAAAGGTCGATGTCTTATCCTCAAGAAAGAATTCGTCGAATCACTTCTTCCACTCCCAACAATCCATTGTCCCCGTTTTATGATCCCCAAGGGATCCCCATGAAGCCAGTGGCTCAACTCACCATCACCAGACAAAGGATTTACGATAAAAACTGCAAGGATTATGAAGTGCCTACAACAGCCAATCCTTATAGCAACGATGGCAGTGATGAGAGAAGTAAGTTCACACAAAAGTTGTTTCCTTTCCTAATTATCTTCATAAGGACAAAACTGAATTCCTGGATGAATTTATCAAGTAGCGTATCTCTTTCAAGATACTTTTTCAACTGGGATCATAGTGATGTGCGGCGATATAACGAAGTTATTTGCTAAAGTTCTGTCTGTCTACCATGAAAAAACTCCCGCCAATATCTGTGTGTTTGTCTGTTGATGCGAAAACAAAACGCGCTCCATTTTCAACAAGAAAAGCCTAAAGAAGGACACTAACTTAGGCTTACTGAATGCCTTGAAAATAACAAGATCTAACCCTAAGCACAACCAATTCGCAACATCTTAACCCCATTTGAAATGGAAAAGCTCTGATTACTGCAGCAGCCAACAACCTGGAGGTCTTGATAGCCCAGTGATTAGGGTATCAACCTTCTATCCGGAAGGGCTAGGTTGAATTCCCAATGCCACCAAAGTTCCACCGAGTGCTTGCAATATACGTGTTCGTTTAATCTATGGAAACAAAAGTCTTGTGGTCGGTCGTTGAGTTGTTACCGTGGATGTAATGATCTGAAGAAAATATCTTCCCCCTTCAGATCAAAATTGAGGAAGTAGATCCTCTGGTGGTGACATCTGTAGGAAGAGTATTAGAATAAACGACGTGCTTTCAGCTTCGTGGTACTGATTAAACGAAAGACGCACCCTTCTCACTTAATATCGCATAACCATCGGCTAGAGCTTGGCTTGTCCACGAGTCATAAATAACAACAACTCACCAGACAACTTGATTGTCTGGTAATGGCAGTTGGGGTAGACAGACATTTAATAAAGGGGATAAATGCCATGCCACATAAATTAATGTCATAGCATTTGGATAAAAAGTGTTTGCAAATATTATTTACGCTTCTGATACTTCAAGAAATTAATTTTGACTTATTATTTTCACCAACTTTTGATATTAAAATGCATTATTTTACAGAGGAATGTCGAGTAAGCGATTGGACAGACTTTCAACCTTGCAGTGTGACATGTGGTCAAGGCTTCCGAATCAGATCCAGGCGGTATTTCAATAAACAAAAGGCAGAAATGGCTGGTTGTAAAATCCAATTAGTTGATAGTGACGTATGTATACAACCTTGTGTCGGGTAAGATGGCAGGGGTCTTCTCTTACAAATATTGCATCATAACATTATATACAAAGTAAACATTAAAAAAATAATAATAACAAAGTTTAAACATAATTTTTATGCTTATCAATTTGCTTATATATAAAAGATGTAAAAAATATAATATATTAATATTTAACTATTTCTTAGAAATTTATTATTTTCAGTATTTCAGAAAACGAAACCATTTTAGAAAACATAATTAATAAATTTTTTTCCAAAAATTCATCTTTCGAATAACTATGTTATAAAAAATTTTATAAAGTAAATCGTAAATTAGAATGAATTATTTGGAATAAAAACACCATTTTGAAATTTTTTTAGTTTGTACTTTTCTATTTTTATGTGTCTGTGCTTATATAAGATATACTTATTATAATTATAACGAAACTATATAGATTGAACTAACATATTGTTGCTGAATTAATTGGTGAACAGAGTTAGAACTTCAGATTAATGAATCAGGGCTTCAATTCATACTTTAAAAGTTTCAGTTCTTATAATAATTTAGAATTTGAAGTTTGAATAATACAAAAATAAAATCGCAAGTACAAAAACGTACAACTAAGTAACAAAATAAAGCGCACTTTTTAAAATAATATAAACAATAATAAAGCACTTTTTTAAAATAATTTAAGCAATAATAAATCATTCTAGTTAAAATAATATAAACATTTCAGAGGAAAGCAATAAATTGCATATAAATTTGATGTGCATAATTTTTCCTTACAAATGTTAATCTTTTTTTAAAAAACCTATTTTTTAGTTGTAGATAAATAACTATACTTTTTATATGAATAATTTAAAAGTGAAATTCATATTCTGGTTATAATATAGAATTATTTTCTATCCTTCATATTTAATATTTCATGCTAACGATTTTATTTCGGCATTCAAATTTTATAAGAGTGTTTTATGTTTACTTTTTGTCTATTTTATGATGAAAAAATATATGGTTTTTTTCATTATTGATTAGGATTTTCGTAGATATAGCATAAAATTTTTCAAAGGAATTTACAAAACACTTTTCATTCTAATGTAGATAAAAAAAAATTGTATTAAGACCTTTTAGTAAAGTAATCACACTTATATAAAATTCTATGATAATAAATTTTAATAGTATTTATAAAATTAGTAAGCATCATTTACCTTACACAATAGTTATATGCATAATATTAAAAATTAAATACTTAATATCCTTAATTTATTTTGGTGTACTTATAAATGAAAAAATTGTATTAAATATTAATTCAGTTAAGTTTATGTAAACAAGAGCAAATGTGACGTTTAACTATATACAGTATGTCCACTGAAAGTACCTTGCCACCCTCTTAACTTCGGAACGGCTGCGGCTATATTCATAAAAGTGGTGTCTAGGTATAGTAAAGTAGCCATGCGCTACTGAATGAAACCACCTACCGCGCCACCTGGCGGAAAACTGTGGAGTTAGTATTATTATCTAGAAAACGGAACGAGATAGGTAAAAAAAGTGATTTACAAAGTTTTAGAGCATCCTCGATTTAGTACAAAAAGATACCTTGTAGGCATTAATGTGAAGAATACAAAGGTTAAAACGCGCATTTGTTGTTTCGTGCTGTGACGTGGCACATCGTACGTGCACATATTTGAAAAAACAAAAATTCGTTTTTTTTCATGATTACATTTTTAACTCTTATTTCAAAATGGGAAGAATGGAAGTATTAAAAATATTTCCAACAATTTGTATGCAGTATGCAAATACGTAATAAACGTCACGCCTGTTCACCATAGATAGCTATAAAAGAGACATCTTCTTGGGGCTGTAGTATGTTGATGCTCATGGTCATGGCTGAGTATTCCAAAGTTGAGTATTGTGAGATGGTTTTACTGTACGGTGAATGTCGACGCAAGGCACGATCAGAAGCAAGGCTGTACCGCCAACGCTTCCCTGCAGGCCCGCATCTTTCTCATCAAACCGTCCTACCTGTTATAAAACGCTTAAGGGAGACAGGTTGCGTTACTAGTCGAACTCGATCTGGGATACCAGCTAAGGTAGGACGGCAAGTTCAACCGGATAAGGTATTAGCATATGCTTTCGCATATCCAAAATGCAGCGCAAGAGAGATCATTCAACACTGTGTTCTCTCCAAAAGTCAGGTTTGGAAAATCCTAAGAGAATCAGGTGCTCATACATACCGATCAACGCTTGAACAGGTTTTAGTGGTCTGGGATGCCGAGCGATGCTATGCATGGTGCAACTTCGTCATGAATCAGATACAGGTAAAACCAACATTCTTGGCAGATATAATGTGATCGAGTGAGGAATGCTTTTGACGGAATGGCATGTACAATAGGCAAAGCACCCATTACTTGGCGCTGGAAAATCCTAAATGTTTCGTCGACGTTAGACATCAAATACGGTATGCTATTAACGTTTGGTGAGCAATTTACAATAACAAGCTGATAGGCCCAATATTTTACAATGGCACGTTAACGGGTGCACGATATTTACAATTGCTACAGAAGGTAATATCTGATTTTGTGCAAGACCTGCCATTGTTTAATCTTAAGAATCTATGTTTTCAACATGACGGCGTGCTTGCTCACAAGACAGCTCCAGTGAAGCAGTACCTCGTCAAGTAATTTGCAACCAAATACTAGGAGATAATAGGTAATTGAGTAAAACCAAATACTAGGAAATTGAGTATGAGAAAACTGCTGTCAAATCTCTGGTTTTATATACATTGTAGATGTCGCTACTGTCGCCTGCTTTGTATGAATGCGCTGAAAATCTAATCATTTGCATATCACAGCAAGTTCTACCGGTCATGCAAATTTCACGTGTGTGGTGCGCCGCTTTCCTGGTGTAGCAATTTTAATGGCCAGTAGTGTACTTGAAACAGCAGGTGTATGCGACCCCTGCGCAAAAATTGCAGGACCTTAAACGACGCATTACGGTCGCGTGTTCCATCGTGTCACGCTGTAAGCTCCAACGTGTGCAACGTGATCTTCAAGCGAGGATCCAAATGTGCATTGCAGTTGACGGCGAGAAGTTTGAACATCTTAAATAAAGTATATTGTTATAACTATAAGTTTTTTTTCTTTCTTAGATCATTTTGTCACGTCACAGCACGAAACAACAAATGCTCCTTTTAACCGTTGTATTCTTCACATTAATGCCTACAAGGTATCTTTTCATACTAAATCGAGAATGCTCTACAACTTTGTAAATAACTTTTTCTCTCTATCTCGTTCCGTTTTCGAGCTAGGAATTAGTAACTCCGCAGTTTCCACTTAAGTGGCGCAGTAGTCTGGTTCATTCAGTAGCGCATGGCAACTTTACTATACCTAGACACCACTTTTTTAAATATAGTAGCAGCCGTTTCAAAGTTAAGAGGGTGGCAAGGGATTTTAGTGGACATACTTGTATATATATATATATATATATATATATATATATATATATATATATATATATATATATATATATGATAGATAGATAGATAGATAGTATAGATAGATAGATATTGTGTACCTATATTTATAATGACGTTTAACTATAGCTATAATACAATATTATAACGTAAACTATATATTTATATACTTAAGCTCCCTTTATCTGTTTTCTTATTTTTTACCGAAATAAGATATTTTTATGAAAATTATATGTTATTTACATGATTAATTCGATTATTAAAGTAATTATTCTCCGATATGACAATATTTCCCACTTGATAAATTTTTTACCAATTAATCAAAATATACCTACGATCTTAAAAATTTTTCCTTTAATCATAAAAATCCGAAAACTTAGCTGATTTTTAATTATTTTCAATTAAAAATTAATTTTAAATGAAGTAAAAATAAAAATATATTAAATCATTTCAACAATAAATAGATCAATTTCAGAGAATTAAACACATTCTCATTTTTCAGGAATGTGAGTTGCCGCACCACCGAGTGGGGAGAATGGTCAGAATGCAGCGTCACCTGTGGCAAAGGACTGAGGATTCGGAGCAGGAAATTCATTGACAGCAACGCTAAGAAGCAATGCGCTATAGACCTCATGCAGAAGGAAACTTGCAAAGGATTGACGCCTGTTTGTGATGATGACGATGACGACGAGGTATTTTTATTACGTAATTTAATACATCACTAACCTCTGAGTGGATGGTAAACTCATGACTTTAATAGTTTCGTTTGATGAAGGCTCTGATATAAGGCACAGATATAATCCAGGATGCCAAATTCTGAGTTTGGTGATTTTTTTGGCGGATTTTCTTATGTATATGGTAACCTGGTTTTTATTCTTTGTCTTCTTTAATAGCGTAACAATCTATTTCAGGTCTTAGTTGCCACTACAGCACGCCTTTCCAGCCCAGTCTGTCCAGAGCGACAATTTGCCAGTTCATAACTTTCAGTATCTTGAGGTCATTTTTAGTGTCTACGAGCCATCTTGTTGGTGGTCTTCCTCGGGCACGGGATCCTTCGGGGTTCTTAAACGTTGATATTTTAGTGGGGTTGTTTTCTTCTAGTGGGGTTTCCGGCTTCTCCAGACATGGCCTAGCCATTTTGCCTGTTGCTTCTGATAACCTGGGTAATCTGGGGCTGGTTATACAGTCTATTCAATTCAAAATTATATCTGGTTCCCTGGTTTTTATTACGTCGTAGATATTGAGACCTATAAAAATTATGCAGAAAACTCTATTTTGGCAACCTTACTATTTGCGTAATCGTACACGTCACAATACGTCATCTTTTCAACATTTCTTCATCGTCCAAAAAATTCAGAATTTGCCTTTCTGGATTATACGACCTCTGTGCCTGATATAAAAGCAATATTTCTAAATGAATCCATAGTATACTATATTGTTGGTCAAGCATGTTGAATTGACATGATTCATTTTGAAATAGTGGATGAAATAAAAATTAATAGAATACTCTTTTAACATTTAACATATAGGAATTTTGTAACTGTTTAGGTTTATGAAAAATAACAATAAGGACTTGTTACTTGCAGCCAGATCCTCAGTGCGCGGTGACACACTGGTCAGAATGGTCCCCTTGCACTGTGACTTGTGGTAAAGGCGTGACAGTGCGTATGAGACTCTATCTGAATCCTGAATCCTTGAAGTTCTGCAACGTAGAGCTGAGCCAGAAGTCAGAATGCACAGCCGACAAACAAGATTGCGCCATTTCTCTCATCGAAGCAAAAAGTAAGTGTGGCGACGTCACTAGCGATACTTTTATCGCAAATGACTATCTGATCATATATTAGGTATGGTATTAAACTGTAAACATTTTTATGGTTTCTACTGTGAAGGGGTATATTACTGAGTATACCGCGTTTTGTATCAACTACTTAATTCCTTTTTTCAAATAAGCCTAAAAACTGGGGAAAAAACAAGTTTAAAATTTTGAAATAATAACTCATTTATTCCTCCAACGAAGAAATATGGACACCCAATGATGGATATTCCAATTCCTCTTTATAAATATAGTAAGTAATCCCTGGCTCTTTGAGCTTATTACTATTATCAGATGAATCGACATCTATCTCAATTCATAGTAATTTTTGTTTTGATAAAACGTATACAAGTCAATACAAAATTGTTTCTTTAGTTTATGAAACACATAGATTCCTGACCTCTTGAAGCAGAATTTTGACCTTATTGTCAGTGGGTTTGGGAACAGGCGCAGTCAGACAACTCTCACGAGATTTCGAAGTGGGCACACTCATGTACAACTTCAGGTGTCGGGTTACAATATTTACTCCCTGTGCCCAAAATAGAATGCGACTCAATCTGCTTGTGCCCTCATATTGACCTGAATTGGTTTAAATGAATGTCAGTTATTCTCAAGCCCTGAGGCTGTGCTCCATTGTTTGAAAGCGTTCGGTCTAATGAACCTGGTTTGGTGTTGCTATCAACCAGAAGGGATAAGCCACAACAACATGTAACACATTGAAGTCAACATACATAAAGCCTGCCCGTGTATAAAGATCCCTGTTTCCTACTTGAGAAAATTTCTAGTAGGTAGCAAGAGCGTGGGAGGGAAAATCAAGAAGTCGGCCAGTGGACTTCAAAGAGAATAGGTGTATGTGTCGTTGCTGAGACAAGCTAAATTTTAATCTACTTCTATGTAATTATTTCTAACACTGAGTGTAATTGTGTGTCCTTGTATGTGGTGTGTTTGTTAAAATGTAATAAATAACTAGCTTAGTATCACTTCTTATTTTGATAATCCACACCCATATAAACTGTATGAAAAATCCATAACGTAGGTAAAAAAGAAAACTTAAAGTTGATAAAAGCAGTTTCGTTATTAACATTCAGTAAATTCCATAAAAATAGATTCATTTAAAATTAATTTATCTTTATTTAATTGATTTTTTCTCTTAAAACTCCAGTATTTTCCAAAAAAAAGTGTCTTATAATTAGTATATTGTATTCTTCAGTCTATTTCTAGAAAAACCATTGATGACTGAAACGCATTAATCACATTATTTGGAACATAAAAATGTGCACATGTGCAATATTTCCTATTTTTGAACTGATGGTGAAACTTTGTTACTGTATTTGCTTTCCTTGTAGAAAACTGCATGCTGCCGAAAGAGATCGGCCCTTGCAGAGGTTACTTCCCACGATGGTACTTCGACGTCAATCGTAAGATGTGCGTCCAGTTTATCTACGGGGGTTGCAGAGGTAACAGAAACAACTTCGAGCGTTATGCTGACTGTAACCGGATGTGTGAGAATTTAAACACAGGTACATAACATGTTTAATTTTTATCCTTTTCTTGATTTACTCAATATACAATGTTTGTTTTTAACATTTGAGATAATTTTAAGCTGTGTAGCTTCCAATCTTCCAATCGCATATATATATATATATATATATATATATATATATATATATATATATATATATATATATATATATATATATATATATATATATATATATATATATATATTGAGTAAAAACTTTAAGGGCAGCAGACATTTTTGAAAAAAAGGAAACATTTAAACTGAGCAACTAAAATACCATTTGATTGATAATTATTAAGCTTAAACAAAAGTAAAAAAGTAGAAAAATGCAAATATTTTATTATTGGAAAATATTAAACACACAGATGAATATTTGAGCCTGAGTAAAAACTTTAAGGCCAATATAGAAAATAATATATAAGAAAAAAATTACAAATTCTTAGAAGGTTGTGTAGGAGCCATTTCTTCGAATTGCTTCAAATATTCTTGTTTTCATGGATGACACGAGTTTTTGACAAAGGGCTTATACCATTCATCTTCGATAGTAGATTACAGCTCTGTTGTTGATGTAAAATATCTCCCATTTGCATAAACTCTTCTTGCTAAGTCACCCCAAATGTTCTCGATTGGGTTGAGGTCAAGTGATCTAGCTGGCCATTTCACAGTTTAAACATTGTTGACTTAGAACCAATTTTTGTGCTATTATTCGAATGGACCGATGCATTGTCTTTGCTGATATTTCCAATTTCCTCCACCAAGACATTCAGTATTTGGCAAAAGATGAGTTGTTAGGACATTTTGGTATCCTTGTGAATTCATTCTACCTGAAACGAATGCAATTGAGCCCACACCATTGTAAGCAAAACAGCCCCAAGTCATGACAGACCCTTCACCTAATTGGCGCTTGGAGAATATTTCTTTTTCATTTCTTATATCATATCAGTAGAAATTCCAGCCATCTTGTCCATCCAAATTCCATTTTTTTTTCGTCAGAAAAAATAATTTCTATCCATTGGTTGTCCCAGGTCATGACTTTCTGACCAAAGTTCAAACGCTCTATTTTGTGCCTCTGCAGTAACTGAGGCTTAGTCAGTTTTGCTGTATAAGTGTACCTTCCAGACCTTCTAATTGCATTATAAATCGTTTTTGACAAACTTTTAAACCTGTCGTCTGAATCAGTTTCCTGGTTGAGTACTTTCCAGTAGATGCAAATTCGCAAACTCTTCTTTCATCACGCGAGGACAAAGCTTTACGTCTTCCCCCAGTATTCTTTTTACCATAATTGTCTTTCAGTTTTAAAAAATTGTTGACTACAGTCTTTGATCTTCCTATCTTTATCGCAATGGCACGACTACTCATTCCTGTTGAAGACAAAGCTTCGATCTGTCCTCTTACACGATCAGTTAACTTCTTACCCTTCGCCATCTTCACAAAGATCACGAATACTTCGAAGAAACGCATGACACATATGAAAAAATTGTAAAGCTGTCACAAGTTAGTAGTTGCAAAGGTAATTACACGATTATATTATATGTATTTTTTAAAAATTGACTGGTGGCCTTAAAGTTTTTTACTCAGGCATAAATACTAACTTTGTAAATAACCACATGTTTCTCGTAATTATGTATTTAAAAATTATGTTTATAGCATTTATTTCTCATCAATGAACTTTAATAATTAATATTATTTGAATCCCTTTTATTTTATATTTTACATTTTCTCAAACATTTTTACTGGCCTTACAGTTTTTACTCAGGCTGTACATATATATGCAGAGAGAAAGAGAGAGAATAGGACAAAAATATAAAATGCTTAGAATATACAGTTCTTAAATAGTTAGATTCTAACATATTACAATTTTCAATTTTACGTAAAGCCAGTAAGTAGTTTAACTATCACTAGGGTCACTCCATCCGGACAGAGTAAGAGATAGGAGCCAGACTAAATGGGATACCAACAAGTGCTAAGTCAGTCCTCTACCTCTAAGTGATCTAGTCTCGTGACTAACTGAGGCTCCAACTTTTCCCCATCCATGAGTAGGAACAAGCTACGCCAGAACATATGCGTGCCTGCCTGGGGCTATACAAACAAGATTTATTTGACGATCCTTTGATGGTGCTCGATTTTTTGGGGATGTTGAACGCTATGGACCTGGTCTAACAGTGCTGGCCAAATGGGACATGAAACAACAGCACGTTAAAGAAAGAACACTTTAAATTAAAATTAGAAGAGAAATAGAAGTAATACAAAGATCAGAATCAGTGCTGAAGGAAGGGAAAGATACAAAAAATTTTTCTTAAAACATTTATTTTGGAACATCATTAGGAGAAATATTGAAGTTTTCTCTCTCTCATAAGCAAATAATGAATTTCAGCATATTTGTGAATAATTTATTTGACGATTATTTTTAAGCAGTTTTATGATCAATTATATACATTATAAAATGTATACTTTTTCTATATCAAAAGTTAAGGAACTGTAGCGCGTTTTTAAAATAATATTAAATATAGAAAACATAACACAAAATAATTTTTAGATGATGATTTAATTCTGCGTCATCTTCTGTGTAGCTACGATACTAAAGATTTTTAACTTTCCATTGAAGCTCAACAGGTTGATCTTATATCCTTCCCTGTTCCTTCAAATGCGCCCATCGAGACGACACCCCCTCCGCAGCCAGTGGACTGCGTGGTCAGCGAGTGGGGTGAGTGGTCCACTTGTTCTCAAACGTGTGATAATGGGAGGAAGGAAAGGAGGCGTATGGTAATACAAAACCCTGAAAATGGTGGTGAACCCTGCCCAAACAGACTTATACAAAGAAGGAAATGCAAAGAAAACCCACCTTGTGGTAAGTTAGTTAGAATTTTAAATAAATCTTTAATGTTTGAAAAGTAAATTTATTTTTATGTTACTGTTGTTGTTACTTATGACACTTGGACAAGCCAAGCTCACTATGCCTTGGCAATGTGAATTTAAGTAAGTAGGGTGCGTCTTTCGTTTAATCAGAGCAACAGGAAGGTGAAAGTACAACTTTGCTCTTCAAATCCTCCGATAGATGGCGTCACCAGAGGATACACTCCCTCAATTTTGACATTGATCTAAAGAGGGAGGAAATTTTCTCCACACCATTACACGCATGGTAACTGCTCAACTGACTGACCACAGGATATTCGATTCCACAGGTTTAACGAACACAGACATCGCCTGTACTCGATGGGTCTTCGGCGGCATTGGGAATCGAACCCGGCATTCCGGACGGAAAGCCGATGCCTTAACCACTAGGCTACCAGGCTTCATATATATTTTTATAAATTATAATATTAAAATAATACTTCATCACAGTCATTCGTATATAAAAAAATCCAATACAAAGAACATTTGTAGTATGTTTTTAATATTTCTGTTGACAGAATATCTTTTAAATCCTTCTGAAAATAAAATTGCATTGTGAAAGAGATTGGAAGATCATTTTGAAAGAAAATGTCTTGCTTTATTGCTAAATTTCCGGGAAATTAACGGAAATTTGGATATTACCTTAATACATTAGTATTGACTGTGTGTAAATGAATTTATATATATTTTTTGTAAAGAAACATTATATCGAAGTTTCTGTGATAATGCAGAGATAAGGGATTGAGAAAGAATCTTATTAAATTGGAAAGAAATTGAAAAAACGCTAAACAACAGATAAAAATTTTTTCGAGAATATTTTTTTTAAAACCAAATTCTTAATGTACTTAAGAATCTACTAGAAATTTGAGATAAAATCTTACAAGAATAAAATTAAAATTACCAGACATTAAATTTATTCTAGAAATTGTTTGAAAATAATTCCACTCGTAAATTAGAAATTTTTATGATTTTGTAGTTATAATATCCAAATTTTTTTAAAAAAAAAGTGTTTCCACATTTCATTGAAATTTTTATGACGGCTGCTATATAATAAGAATTTTTTCAAGTAAACCTTCTTCCTTTGCACAATAATTTAAATAAATTAAATAAATTTCACAATAATTTAAATTGAATGGGCTGTAATTTAAAAGGCTTCTATGCTTATGATTTGAAATAACCTAAAATAGGTAAATCTAAGTATTATACATAAGATGATATATCTAAAAGGATTATTCACATTTCGCAAAAAGTTTATAATAAATTTAGCTGACGGAAAAGAAAGAAAATGTGAAATGCTACGTCAGTAGCAAGCAGAATTTTAAATATAAGTGAAATTATCGATTTCTCACTTATTAATTGTTTGGTAATTTAATTTTTACTCTTTTTTTAATTCCTTATTAATACAAAATATTTGAGTCGGAAATTGAGTTATCATACATTGGAAGACCTAAAGCCATGAGATTCAATATTTTCTGACCGAAAAAAATATCACTGACTACAGTAATATTTGTAAAAAAATTTAACGTAAATTTTATAATAAAAATAGAATTTCTTTTAGATGGATCAAATAACTTTTAATTATTTTTGACATAAATTTGAGGCGAATTTATATTTTTAGTAAAATACTTTTATCCTCAAAGAGAGAAATTTTTATTATTTTTTCCAAAACAATTCTTCTCATGAACTATATAATTTAATTTTATCTATATATCCCTTAGCTTATAAACCTTCATATTACTATAAAAAAAGCTTAGATAAATTATTTTTCTTAATAAAGTTATGTTCACAGGATGAAATGATGTTTGTTAAAAACAATTAATCTTAGTGACCGTCACTTCAATGATCGTTAAATTTTTTAATTAAAATAATTTTGACTCTATTCAAATAATATCATATTACGTTTGCATACATTTTTATAAATAACGTGTACAACTTAATAAAATATAAGTTAGCTTCATTGTTCGATATTAGGCTTATATTCTTGGAAACGTATACTTCTCTTTTTAAAAATTTTATACAAAATGTAATCTGAAATTTCATTTTGATGATACATTAATACGATTAACTATGTATAAATAAACGTACAATTAATAAGTTAGTTTAAATTTAAGAAACATTTTTCGATAAAATATTCCATTTCATCAATTGCAATATTTTGATTCCCAAAGTTTATAAAATTTTGTTTTCTTTACAGTTGAGACTATGCCGAATGAAGAAGGTAAGCAAATTCTAAATATTTTAATATTTTTTTCAAGAAAAGTAACTTATTTTGGCACAACGATAATAATTTTTATTAACAGATTATTTAGCAAAGAGAGAACGCCAACTATTATTTACACATCTTTAGCTGATTTTTTTTCTAAAAAGTAGGTCAATCTCGCTCAATAATTCTAGCAAACATAATTCAACAAATTTTCAATAAAGTTGCTGATTAACAATAGAGGAATAGTATTTGAAATTGCATATCAAATTTAATTTATCTTTCAACAGTTTCCAATTATTTCTGATTAGATTGTTAATAAACCTTGAGATTTCTCTACACCAACGTTTTTTACTGATGCACAAGCAATTAATGCAATTTCTCCTTCAAATCTGTGATTTTAGAGAAATATATATGAAATTTATAAATAAATTTTTCAAGCAAAATTAATTGTTGATTTCTTGAAGTTTCTACTTAGTGTAAATACTTATCTGTTTTCATGAGATTCAAATATCAAAAAGTATACTTCCTGTAACTTTTATCTCCAGATAAATGGTACTATTATATGTAACTCTTAAATTTTATTTTATGTTTTCAACCATCTATAAATAACAAGATAAAAAAAGTTAGAATTAATAACAATGAAGAAGCTATTTTTGTAAAAAAGCTGTTTGAATGCGAAAATTTTTTAAAAAACAGTTAGCAGAACTTTCATTTATTTTTTATAAATTATTTAAACATTCAACGAAACAATTAGATACATATCACAATTAATTATTACAGATTATTTAATATCTGACATCGTGTTGAATACGAATACTCTAAAGTTGCACTATTATGGACAAACTATTGATTTAGATAAACAGATAAACTTTAAGTTTCAATTAGTAATATGGTGATTGGTTGGCGCATTAGACACAAATTATCACAAAAACAATCCATAAATTTTAAAAAGAAGTTCTGCATAGTAGAGATGAAACAGTAAAGCAATTTTTAGCTTATAAGCACTCAATTTAATTAAACTTGCAAGTTTTAATCAAGATTTTGTTTAATCCGTGTCCAAAACATCGTTTTTTTCAATGGAAGTTCCCAAGTTCGATACTAAGTATCATTGAATAACGGAAAATGTTGGTTGAATTTTTGCTTTTTGCACGCTCATCTTTGTGATATGTGCTTGGATGTTTTCTTGGTTCCCTGTTTCTTTGTGGACGTAAATAGGACCAAAACTACTTTGGAACCAATCACAAACAAGGAGGAAATTACAAATAAATCACATAATTACCGATACAGCTAGTTGCTTACTAAATATTGAAGTTAACAATTTTATGAATCGAAAAATAACAGAAATATCAAAAAATTGCAAAAAAAGGAATTTTTTTTGCTTTAGTTAATTTATGCAAAATCACTTTCGATTTTAATAAACAAAAATTGCTTTACTAAAAATTTAAATTCCATGCCATAGTTTTCGCTTTCAAAATTGAAAGAAAATACATAGAATAACGCTGATATGTAATATGTACTTTAATTATTAATATACTGATAGTTTACGGATATATGAGCCGCTGAGAAGTCGATGCAATTAAGTCCAAAACACAAAAATTGAGAAAATTAATGTTTTCTTATGCATCAGTTTTTAAAATTCTTGGTTTATTAATTTAATTAGAAAAAGATATGTACAGGATGTGTAAATAAAAACATAAGTATTTATTAGCATCTTAAAAATTTTAGGACTTATACCTTTTGGCAGCTGAAAAACATAAGAAATTTATTTTAAAAATATTGATAAAAGGTGGACTTTTTCACAATGACTTCTGAAATTATTATACAATATATTCAGTGGCTATTAAAAAAAGGGCTGTCTAACCTAGAAAAAAGTAACCAACGGCTAAATCCTTCAATAACTAAGAAGATTATTATTTATTTCATTAAAATTTCCAAAAATCAGAAAAAAATCAAAAAAGGGACTTAACCACATTGGCTTCTGAGCGGCTCATATGTAATAGTTTTATTAAATAGATGTGATACTATCAGCTTAAAGATTTTCTCTCCTATTTGTTTATTAATGTGAACTAAATTCTTTGCAGTTAGCTTCGAAAATATGTCAAGTATGTTTAAATATTGTTTCCATTAAGAAGTATGTACAGCAAATAATATATAATTATGTAAAAAAAAATACTTAAATAAAATATCTGTGTGTGTATCAAATTAAATTAATATGAAGTAATTAATATTTGATATTGTGCTGAATGCAAGTACTTAGTGAGACGACAATACTTAAGAGGCTTAAACATTAGTAACTTAACTTGCAAATACTTAAGAGGCTTAACATTCTAAAATATATCTCTGAGCAGGACTGTTGAGCGGATGCCAATACTTCGACAGCTAATGTATGCTTCACTTATAAGACCCATTTTTATGTATGGGGAACCCATTCATTCATGTGCTTCATAGTCAAATCTAAATAAATTAGAAAGAATTCAAATTAGTGCTGCAAAAATCATTGCTGGTTTGAAACGTAGTTGCCCTGACAGAATTGCTCGTTTTGAGTCTGACTTACAACCATTGCAGTTTAGAAGGAAATCTAGTCTTAAGAAATATTACAATAAATTTATTAGTTACAGAGACAAGAATAGAACATCTTCTTAGCTCATAAATCAGAGCAGTAATCACAGACTGAAAATAAGTAGTCCCTTATCTTTGGCCACTACAAATGATTTTATGTATCCTCCTTGCCGCATCGAACCTCATTTCTTGGGATCAAGTCTTAGTCTTGATGCTGATTTTGATTGTATCCATTTCCACACAGAACTGCTGTACTCTGCCAAGAAAAGCCTCAACAATCCAGAATTCATGAGACAAATGGCTCTAGAAACTATTAACCAAATTCCAATTGATGCTTTGCAAATCTATTACTGACGGTAACAAAAGTAAAGAGGGCCACTCTGGTAGTGGTGTATTTATCACAAATCTTATGTCTACCCAATTCTCAGAAATTCTGATTTTTGCTCTGCATTCAGATCGCAGTTTATAGCTTTTGAAAATGGACTGGGTTATGTTGAGAATATTTATGAGCCTGATTTTAAGCATGAATGGATTCTGACTGATAGCAAGTCTTCAATCCAACACCTAAGCAATTGGATGAAGGTTGGTGACAAAGCTGGAAATTCAATATTGAATATGATCTATAGGCTCTCAAAGAATTTTGGGATTAATTTTCATTTTCTGTGGATCCCATCACACGTTGGCATTAAAGTAAATGAGATTGTTAATTCTCTGGCTGAGGCTGTCTCTTTGGAACTTTTACAACCTGATTTGCCAACCATCTTTAATAAGAGTAAAAAAAATGATTATGGATGTCTGGAGGGTTCCACCTACTTATAATTCGTATCCTAGAAATCGCCTTGCTGGCGCTTTGCTTTTTGAGGGAACTAGCGGCCAACAGACTTGTATTTCACGCTTCGCCAGTGGTTACCTAAGGGGCCTCAAATATGTGCAGGGTCAAAAGACTTTTAGTATGTACACAAAATGTAAGCCTGAACAGGCATCGCTTGAGCATATCTTGAGCTGCTTGAATTTTGACTTGGAAGAGGCTTTTACAATGCCCCTTATGTTTCTAGATTTCCTGAATGTTTAAGGACTTGTCGAGTTGGTTTTTGAAATTGAGCCATCTGGGATTAGCAACAAATACAAATACTGTAAAGTTACATTATTATGGAACAACTTTTAAATGAGATCAACCGATAAATTTTAAGGTTCCTTTAGTAATATAGTGATTTGTTTGAACATTAGACGCAATTTATTACCGTTAATAACAACTCATATACTCTTTCTCTCTCTGTCTGTCTATTTTGTGTATTATATAACTAGTGAGTTTATATTTAGTGTGTTGCAGGTGTAGTAAAATTTGCTCTTTTCTTTACATTGTGTTCTCTTTTAGAAATTTTTTCTACTTATCAGCATTTATTTGAAAATAAAACAATCTTCCTTACTTTATTCTGTTCTAGTTATTTTTAGTACGACATGTATTTTTCAGAACGAACACACACAGAATGCAGAGATCATTTTATATTAAGCAATAGAAAAATAACCACAAAAGTTTTCGACATTATGTTGATAATTTTAATAAAATTTAAATTAAAGGCGACGTTTTTTCACCAAAATTATATGCAATTTGTTGCTTATTCGAAACCATGCCTTCAACAGTGATTATTCCTTAAAACATTTTGATGAGAAAGGTATTTTCCAGTATTTAAATTTAATGCAGTATATAACATGTAATCACGTTCTCTTTCTCTGTATGATCGTAGAATATCGTGGGGATGAGTGCGTACTCTTCCCTTGGTCAGAGTGGACACCCTGCACACGAACTTGCGGACAAGGAGAGATTCAGATGAGGACCAAGGCGGTGAAAGCATACCCAAGATACAATGCACCTTCATGCAAACCGAAAATTGAGAGGAAGTACTGTGTCTTGCCCCCTTGTCCTCCGTTTTAAGTTAACTGGTAAGTTAAACACAGTTCATTCTCCATCAAAAAATATTCCGAATTATCACCGTTTACAAGAGCAATATGTTAAAAATATTTACTTAAATAATAGATATTTTCTTCGATAAACTCTACCACAGACCAATAATTTAAATAAGACTTCAAATTACCGTGGATCAAGAAAACAAAGGGTGTGATTTTCTGAAACATTAATAATACTTAGAGTACATAACTTTATCTGACAAACTTGTCTACTTGTCTGTGTTTATAACAAAATTGAGGAGAAAATTTAAAACGTAAAATGTGTTATTTCTTAAAATTCCGGTTCAAAAGCCAAAACGAAACAAAATCACAGTGAGAATAAAATATTAAAGTTAGTAATGAAATATATTTTTAATTTTTAATAAAATTAAAGTTTTCACTTAGTTTTAAAATTTGTTTTATGCAGAAATTCAAGAATACGTTTCATGTAAATTTAACTTTGGCAAGGATTTACAACTATTTTTTTTTTTACAATTTATTCAAGCTAATTTATTTTGCTTTTATTATAACCAAAATTAAATTCATGTGAAAAAATAAAACGAAAAATAAAACTTTAGTTTATTAAAAGAATCGTTTTCAATAATTATCATTCAACATCTATAATTTTCATGGAGATTGCTACGATGATAATTATCTATAATTATCATCGTAGCAATCTCCACTGAGAGGCGCTGTTATCGCAAAAGTACTCATTCATTTGAAAACGAAAGAAGGCATAGCTTATGCTTATATAGTATATAGTATATATATATATATGTCGATATATGAGTATATATATATATATATATATATATATATATATATATAGGGTGTCAGATAAGGACTACCTGATTTCAATATATATATATATCGAAAACGAAGATCGATAGAGGAATGCAGTAAACGGTATGTTTATAGTAAAAACTGTAAGAATATAATACATCAGTTTGAAATAATAGTTACAAAAGTTGCAAACAGATGGCGCTGTAATCGCCATACGTAATGTTTAGTGTAAATAGTGATCCGAAGCCCAACTATTGAAGCGTGAAAGGAGGTTAGCGTTGAAAACATTGTGATGTGATTTTTTGCAAAGAATGTTTTCAAACGATTATTTCATTTATGTATGCTGATTTGAGCTGTACATTGTGCAGCGCCATCTGTTAGCAGCTTTTGTAACTATTATTTCAAATTGCTGTATAAAATTCTTACAGCTTTCACAATAAACATACCTTTTACTGCATTCCTCTATCTATCTTTGTTTTCGAGATATTTAATTTTGAAATCAGGGATTCCTCTTCTGGACACCCTGTATATATATAATGCTTTTTGCATTAAACTTTGAAATTGTGAAACTGCTAAGAAATAATTAAACTCAAAAAACGTAGATATGATTCATTTTAGGATAAAATCCGAAATTTATGTGCATTTAACTAGTAAACCAAAGAGAAATCAAAATCCTCATAAAATCTGCAGAAACAAATTGCTGAATAATTTTGTGGTGTTTTAGTGTTTTTATACTACAGATTATATGAGTTAAAGAAACATTAAATTAATTACATAAAACTATAATTATTTTTCAATAACGGAAACATTTTCTTACAATAATTCTAATGATGTATCATGCATTAATAGCAAAATTTCTGTAAGCATTGTAAAAACTCTTCCATGCATATTTTTATAATTCAGAATTAATGTCATTTTTTTCAATATTTTTGAAGGCGTATTCAAATTTGTGGTTTTTAAATGTTACAAAATATATGCCCTGAACAAGCAAAATTAAGATGCAAAATGGTTGACAAAAACTAACAGATTTAAACTTAAATATTATTAAACTGAAGTTAAACGTGATGGAAAATATTTGAAAGATTTTCAATTATGGGCAGACTAGTTCATATAACTGTTTCAATTAAAGGTATCTTTAAAAAACGATATTCGTAAAACTAATTCGAAGGAATAAAAAAATTAAGATATTAAAATATTAGCAAATAATATGCATTTAATTCGATTTACCTTTAATACTTTCGATATATATATATATATATATATATATATATATATATATATATATATATATATATATATATATATATATATATATATATATAGAATTATAAAGTAATGGAATTTTTCTGTTTCATCCCATTTCACCGACGCAAAATATATCCTTTTCTGGATCACATGGAATTACATTACAAAAAATTATCAAATGTTAGCTTGAATAAATTTAACTTTGAAAGCAAATGTATGCAATGTTTAAAAATTATGTTTTTGGCAAATCGCTTCTACATGAATTCCACGAAACTCTTCAGCACGCGACATGACATTTCTGTTTATTACTGCGCTATTTTGAGCTACTTTAACATACTCAACTTCTTGAATGTGAATTCCTCAGGACCGATGACATTTTATCTACAATTTATTTTGAAATGTTCGAAATCTTTTAATCTTTCATTGTAATATAATTTCCACGAATTAGAATTATATTTTTGATTCATCGTCGATATTTTCCTTTGTGATATTTCCCCATGGTCTTTTAAGTAAATGTTTCAGGCAATAAAAATTCCATTATTTTTTTATTATTTTTATGATTTTTATTTTTTTTTTCAAACCATTTGACACAAAAAATTCCTCGTTTCTACCATAAAGACTTCAGGAAATTTAATTTCGATGATTTGATTCAGCTAATTTCACGGACATTATTTTTTATTGTGACAAATAGAAAGGCAACAATACCATACAATCTTATTTTTAAGAAATAACCCCATTTTATGATTATTGTTACAAATAGCAATTTACATAAAACATATTTTATTTGTAAAAACCTAACAGATTCCTTTTTTAGCTCTCAGCAAATCTTAAATTTTCTTCAGATTTTTATTTATTTTTCCTTTATTGAGAAAATATGATAATATGAAGAAAACTGACGTAGATAAAATGTGGAGAAAAAAAGTTTTCAAAAATGTGATTATAAAATCGTATTTTAATTTGTTTCGAAACATAAGATTCAGAAAAACAGATTTTCAGTGGAAAGAAATCAAAAAAGCATGATAAAATTAAATAAAACTCATTTGCAAAGGAAAACCTTATATTAATGAGAGATGAAACATTTACTATAAATTTTGCGTATAAAATGTAATGATAAAAGTAATTAAATAATTCTAAGACTGTATAAAAACATCACATACATGTTAGGTGTATAAATTATTTTTGATTAAGCATTTTTAAAATTTTACTCTTTAGAATGTATTTTCTTTAATTTTTGTTAAAGTATTGGAAATTTCTTATCTTTGTGTCATTTATTTTGAACATTACAATATTGTTGACTTAAAATTTAATTTGAAAAGATTAGCTAATTAACTCGAAAATAAGTTTTAATATATCTTTATAGTAGCTACTTTAATATGCCTTTATAGTTAATGTCCTTTATAGTGACTTTTAATTCCAGTATTTTAAAATTTTAAACAATATTTTATTGTCATTCAAATTGATGGTATAAATTATTTGGAACATTTTTTTTTACATCAACTCATCACTTTGTAGTTACTTCTGCACAATGATAATGAACAAAAATATAATCGAGTAAAATAGACTCACACACACAGATAACTTAAATAAAATAATCCAGCTATTCACAATCACTCAAATATTGGCATTATTTTGCCAATATTTGCTTGATCGAACGGTTAGAAAGATAGCAAAATTAATAAGATAATAGAACTATCTAGCTGAACTGCTAGATCAAAGGGCTATGTAAACTTTAAATAAAAGAATAATTAGATAGTAAAACTATCTAGTTGTCCAATTATTAATTTCATAAAGGGCTCAATACATGATTAATACCATGTACTGATTCATGGATATAATGCTATTTAGATACAAATAAAATACTTAAAGTACAAATACGGCAATGAGAAAGAACTTTTCTTCAAACTTCAAAAACATCTTTTTTCCCAATAAAAGATCTAAGATAACTGATATTAATTAATAAACAAAGCATTGTAATATTGATTCGACATAGAAGAATCTGTAGATTATATAATTTTGATCATGACTACGATTCATTATAGTATTGTTGTGGAAAAGATTGTTAAAATAAAAGATAATTTTCATAAAAAAAATTGAGTCAGTTTATATTAATCAATATTTATGTCTTTATTCCTTCAATTTTATTTTCAGATAAGTGCAAACTGTTGAAGAACAATATTTGGAGAAAGAAGCTTTCGACGTATAGAGTGTCACTAAAGCTTCAACAGTTCTAACAAATGCTTCTTTGGCGTGATTGGCGATAGATGGGACTGTTTTCAATGAAGAAATTTCATTTGTGCCGCAATAACAGTGCATTGTAAATAATAATGAAATAAATGCTTGCATAATATGCTAAAATTTCTTCTTGTTAAAATAACCAGAAAGTCACAAACACATCCTAAAGCAAATTTAATTTGCTCATACATACATATCAACTATCGATTTGTGTATAATGTTTTCTAACTTTTGTCTGGATCTGGATTTATTATATCCCAATAAACTAAACATGTCTTTTTCAGGATGGTCTCTTTAAAGTCATTTTTATTAAAATTACCATAAAGATTGCCATTTTTATAACAATTATGGTGAATACGGAAGGCAGAGTTACATGTACTACAAACACAAAATTCTGGAATTTAATAACTAGTTTTATTATAAATACAGCCAAAAATGCTTAAGATGATTTTATGAAAATAAATTTATAATAGTTATTGTCGAATAATAATAATTAGTTTAACTTTTAACAAATGAATAATTCTCCTTAATTAATTGGTAAATGATAGTATTATTTTAGTAAAAATGTAAGAGATTATGGTTTCTTAAATCTTAAAACATGAAATCAGTTTGATTTTTATTTTGAATTTTCTTAAGTTAAATAAAATTGAATAAATAAAATTGAATGGTTTCTGTTTCTCATCGCCTTGAACAGAAGGCTAAATCTGATCCATAAGCTCATTCACGTAGCAGATCATCAACGATAGGGGACCTTGAACCTGGTCCTCCGTGGTAAATCCCAAACAAGGTAAAATGTGGTCAGGGGAGGCCTGAGCAGAACACTTAGTGCAAATTTCGAACTGTTTGAATTCTTTTTAACAATAATGTCATAAAAATTAATAAAATGGTGATAGATACCTTATACCAATCCAATATACTACTAATTATATTAATAAAAATAGTTACTTTGAAACACTCCTTATTTAAACTAGGTAACATTCAATTCAGAAGCATTTAATTATTATAATAAAATCAGAATTTCATATCTAATCCAAGTATTTTTCTGTAATACAATACCTATCAAATATCAGAGCAATGATCAAGTCTATTTATATTATGATTCACACAAATTATTTAAAAGTAGTACAGGTAACCCTCCTATAACACAGTAGTTAGGTTCCTAGAAAGTGCCGTGTTGTGTGAAATCGTGTTGTATGAGACCCAGAACTAGTACAAAAATTCTTACGTTCCAAAAACTTATTAAAAACAAATATTTTTTTAATTCGTCATAAACAACTTAATTTTTATTAAATAATAAATGTATATCCAACACAAAGTAAGAAAAAAAATATTTTAATCTAACGCAACCCTAATTTAATGAATTTATTCGTCGTCACTGCTCAGTACAATCAACCGAGAACGTTTTTTGGGTGGAACGATATCGCCTTCACTTTCAGAACTTTTTTCTCCATTTAAAGTTTTTGTATTGTTTACCCTCTTAAAAAAATCTGTAATCGAACTTTGCTGACTAGTTCTTACTAGGTCATTGTAAATTTCGCGGTATGGAGTTAAACAGTTTTGCAGCTTCCTTTTGAATTTTCGACTTCTTTCCGTGGAAGGGTTTGTTTTCAAGAAAAATGACCCGAGATTTTCCGCTAAGCATAGGCCTTCTTGTAATTCTTTTAATGTTAAATTCTTAACTGCACAATCTTCATCAGAGCTAGCGTCCTCAAAATCTATTTGATTTGCATCCAGGGATGCCATTTCCATCAAATCCGCTTCGTCAACTTCTTCTTCCACTAATAATTCTTGAATGTCTTCAGTAGCCATATCACAAAACCTTTGCCTCCGATTGATTTAGCGACTTTTAATATGGCACCAATTTCGTTTTCTGATGTTTCACGCATGTTTTCTGTTTCAACTGAAGAGGGCCATATCTTCAGACAGAAGAAAAGACGCGAAGAGTCGCCGCTAACCTAGAAAAGAAGTAAGGAGTGAACATGTTTCCGCCGACCGATAACAAGCTCTAACATTGGAACAAAACCGTGTTATAAGATGACGTGTTGTAGGAATTTTCCCGCAATTTACGAATCGTGTTATAGCGAAATCGTGTTATAAGATACAGTGTTATAGGAGGGTTACCTGTATTTAATGATAATATTTTGAAAGGAAAATACATTAAATTAAAAAATAATTACTATAGAATAATATACAAGCAAGCATAATACTGTGGCGCCATCTATTAGTTAAGTTCCGCTAAAGATACTGATTTTCTAAAAGGAGAGAAATTATTTAATAATTTCTCCCCTTTTAGAAAATCAGTATCACTCAAATAATACCCATTTAAAATCCATGTTCAAAGTTTTCATACAAATAATGGCATAAATTAACGTGGGAATTTCCTGAGAGTATAAAATTCCATATAAGCACCTGCTCTTTACATCGTTTATCATGATTCCCATGTTTATTATCCAAAAATTTAAAAAAAAAAAAAAAAACTCATAATATTAGAAAATTATATGATATATATTTTTTTTAATTTTTTGCGTGTAATTTAAGTGAAATTAATATGCAACAATCAGTTTCGTTCTTTAAGTTTAGATAATTCCTAAGACACACGAATGACTCGAAACCATGAATATAAAAAGTACATTTTTTTTTATAAAAATGTTTATGTAATTAAATAAATTCTAAATCTAGAAAACTCATGTATTCCCTGAAATTTTTCAATCTTTTAGATTGAGATTTGTATTAAAATTGAATTTTATTACGTACTGAATTTAGTATCCATAATGTCGAATTGTCGCGTTAGGCCTATCTATGAAACGAACTTTAAACTAAAGAGAATTAATAAATTGAACAGATACTTATTATTGTAGTGCTTCAAAACAGAAAGTTATAAATAATTCTAAAAATCCAAGTGAAGAGAGAGAGAGAGAAAAAAAAAGAAAAGAAAAAACAAATATTTAAAAGATTTCGGAGAAAATATAAAGAACGAAGAGGTTACATTGTTATTACTGTTTTTCACATTTGCGATTCTACTTTTCAAAGGTATGAACATTTCTCATATTAAGAAAAAATATTATTTCCACTTAGGCGATGCTATTGGTTAATTGTGAAAAGAACATGAATGTCTCCTTTATTCAGGGTAAAATGAGAGAAAAGTTCTTTTATGGATCTTTTAGGCACAAAATTTAAACCCATTACCACAAAATATCATTTAAATATTTAATAACAATCCTCAAAAAAAAAAAAAAAAAAAACACTTTAGAATTATATAAGGGTCAATATTTATAAACCCTACAATTTGAAAGTAATAACAATAATTCTTCTAAAATGAAGATTTTGACATTGTGAATTATCATTATTTTTCAACAATTTTTATTTTAAAATCCAGATTGCCATCCTTAGAAAATTAATAGTTTGAATCTTTCCATTATATTATGTTTTTAGAAATTTTTATACAGTATAATCAGAATTAATTTTGCTTTTTTGTACTATATGTAAGTTGTGAGAAATAATTTACTTTAGTAAAAATTAGTAAAAAAAAAAAAAAAATCTATTTATGTAGCATTTTTTTCATTCCAAAATAAATCATAGGTATCTGAATAATGACGACAATAATGACAGCTTTATTTTATGTATTCATATTACTCATAATCAGAAATATATGTATGGTGTGTCCATTAATTGCTGAATTTATTTTGAAATACCACTAACTCTTAATATTATTGTGAATCCAAATCCATCCTCTTTCATCAGATCTTTTTCTCCAGATAAACAAAGATACATAACCATTTTGAATATTATTGACTTAAAGACATTGCCTATTCCTTTAAAAGTGTGATATTTCTCATAAATAGTATTGTATCAAGAATTAAAATTTTTATATTTTAAAAAATGGTTTTTTAAAAAACTGCACATTCCACTTTTGAGTATAAATGCATTTAAATTTTAATTTATCAATAATTGTACTACTTATAAATTAGTTTTCCTTTTAATTACTGCAATTAGAAATAATAAGAAGAAATGGATAAATGATAATTAAGGAGAAATAGGTAAATTGCTTGAAAAAAATTGCACATTCCACTTTTGACTTAAATATATTTAAGTTTTAATTTATCAATAATTGTGCTATTTGAAAATTAGTTTTCCTTTTTATTACTGCAATTAGAAATAATAAGAAGAAATGGATAAATGATAATTAAGGAGAAATAGGTAATTTGCTTTAAAAAAAATGCACATTCCACTTTTGAGTATGAATACATTTAAGTTTTAATTTATCAATAATCGTACTACTTTTAAATTAATTTTCCTTTTTATTACTGCAATTAGAAATAATAAGAAGAAATGGATAAATGATAATTAAGGAGAAATAGGTAAATTACTTATTTCATTAATGAATATAAATGCATATAAAATCTTAATTTAACAATAATTGTACTGCTTATAAACTGATTTCTCTTTTTCATTTTATGCAATTAAGAAGTAATAAGGAGAAATAGGTGAATGATGATCTCGTTTTTGGTTATGATAAGGAACAGAGGTTTCCTTATTTTTATATACTAAAGGAAAGGAAATAAAAATAAGTAAAGATATCCTTATTGCTTTTATAATACTTAAAGTGGCTAATGTATGACCAATATATATATATATATATATATATATATATATATATATATATATATATATATATATATATATATATATATATATATATATATATATATATATATATATATATATATATATATATATATATATATATATATATATATATATATATATATATATATATATATATATATATGCATGTATGTATGTAAATGTATATATTAACTGAGTTTAAGGAAAAAAAGCAATATGAATATCTCAGAATCTAGGAAAACGTTTCTAATAATATCAGGATAAAACATTTAGAAAACAAAGGAAATTAAATCGAATAATAACGGAATAAGTAAACATGGAAATTGAAAACAGGAGCATTGAGCCAAAAGATAACAAAAATATTGATAAACGATAGAAATAATAATCACTAAAATTTTCCTCATCACCCTTCTCACCGTGAGATCTGGAAACCAAGAAAGAGACGTTTCCAATTCATTTATTTAAAGCAAGGGCGGGAAGAGTATTCTGAGCCACGAGCTGTTTTCAATATTTTATTTATCTCGTGATCATCTTCACTGACAATGAGTAGTGAAACAAGTCTATTTTTAGGTAAGCATATTATGAGAAAAAGCATCGGCGATCACACCAAAACGCCTTGCCGATCCACCAGTCGCTCGCGGTCCTCTTGGTCCCCACCCTTGGCTTAGCGATTCTAAAGAATGAATAATACATAATTTAACAGTTCCACCCGCCTTCGAAGGAAAAATTAAACCTTGTTATAATTTAAAAAAGCTAAGACATGGTGCGAGTATAAGAATCAGAAGTACTTACAAGATAGAAAAGATGAAACGAAATTAAATTAACTTACCAGAAAACAGAGAAGGTTTATAAAGGATCTGACAAAATAGAAATACAAAATGTTGTTACTAATGACACTTGGACAAGCCAAGCTTATGCCTTGACTATGCGAATTTAAGTCAATTGGGAGCGTCTTTCATTTTAATCAGAGCACCATGAAGGTGAAAGTACGACTTTGCTCTACACACATACCTTAGGAACCCGTTTATAGGGTAGGCAACCATTCACACCTCATTCATACAAGGAAAAGACAAAGACAGGATAGATAGAGAAAGTACATCCATGCCCGAACCAGTATTCGAACCCAGGACCTCCTTATCCGCAGTCAGGCACACTGACCACTAGACAGGGTGGGCGGTAGAAATACGAGTTAAAAGGCTGTTGCCAAAATATTCAAATATATATAACTTTTAAGGGTGTGAAGTTAAGTTAAAAATTAAAACGCTGAAATTTATTAAGATACTAAGGTATTATATAACGAAATAAAAAAAGTTTAGTTATTAAGACATAAAAAATTAATAAAAAGTGATATAAATAATCCAATGTAACAATTACAATATTCTTAACAGTGCGGAGAAGAAAAACGCAGTAGTTAGTGAATAACTAAATACACAAAAAAGAAAAATCAAGCAGAAGAAATCAAGAAGAAAAATAACACTTATTTTAAAAACCATATTAATATGATATTCGTAAATTATACGAATTAACATTCAAACTTAACCATCCCTGAAAAAGATTTAGGAATAAAATTTCATAAGATTTCCTGGCTCGAAAAGTTTTTGATTAAAAATTAGTAAATATGAATAATATGATAACATTAAAACAGTAATATAATAAATGTGACAAAAGCAATTAACATATTTAAATTTTTTTTATTTTAGTAAACGAATTTTTGAAATTCAAATTTATAAAATAATTTGGGATTAAAGTGCCGAGATTAAATCTGATTTTAAAAATTTAGTAGTTTTAATAAACTTATATATTAAAATGGGAATTAAGTCAACAATATCTGATTATCTGACAAATATATGATGTTAGTAAAAATTCATTTAGAAATGTTAGAATTTAAATTGAGAAATTTAGTTACATTGAATTGTTAAAAATAATTTCTTATGAATTTTGTACTTACCCTTTAAAGTTAAAAAAGAAGTTCAAACGATAGTATTTCTGAGAAAAGAGATTTATAGCATTCAGTCTTATTAAACGGAAGAACAAAGTCAATAGAAAAAGATTGCAAAAGAGAAGTCCGTAAGAACTTCTAGCAACAAAAATAAATTCTTCAAATTCACAGATATATTACACCATCTGCAGCTGCACTAAACAGTAAAATAAATGTTTTTTTTTTTTTTTTTACAATGACTTAAATATATCCGATATGCTTCAAATTATTGCCAACAAAGAGAACGAAATATTATTGTCAAGGTCATCAGTGAAGAAAGAAAAATTAAATAGCCAATGGAGATGTAATATTTGTTTAGATGGCGATGTATATTAGTTTCTCGTAACTGTTTACAAACCAGGTTTGTTTATATTGCTAATAAAAACACATAATAAATCTGTTTGCTTACAAAAATATTTATGTGCCATTCAACAAATAAAGACCGGGATATGAATTTTTTAATACATTATCCCTAAATAATGCATTTTCGATTGAAAAATCATCAATATTCTTTACAAAAAAATGCGCATGAGCTATGTTATTCGATATTATAATTCTTATGAGTAAAATGAAATATATTAGTCATAAAGTAAAAATTATAATCAAAAAAAAATTTTTTTTATAGAATTGATTAATGGAAATTAAAATCTATCAGGGACAGTAAAGTTTTTTATATTATATTTTAAGAAATTCTGTATAATAATTATATTTCCTAAAGAAACCCAGACATTTCCTATGATTATGAATAATGAAAATCTAATGGCGATATTTTTACAGACAATGACCAACTAGCCAGTCAACAGTCATTTTTCAAACCCGAGAGCTAATTAGGTCGGGATTTACTGTATAAAGAGAATTTCAAATAACTATAAATACCTAAGCCGAAAGTAGGATTTGAACTCATGAACTTTTACACCGAAGACAGAACGCGAACCATTCAGAATTGAATAAGAAAATATTATTAGCTGAATGGATAAAATTATCATTATTTTTAAATTTTAATGCTCTAAGTCATCCTTAATTGTCATAGAGATCATTTTCGAATGCTCCAGTAAATATGAAGATAACAGAAAAAGACAGTACAATACAGCATATTTATAAATCTTAAATGCTCTGTATTGGGCTATCTTTAACTGTTCAGTATATATAAGGATAAGAGAAAGCTATCTGAGAAATAAATTAGGCAGATTCATTTTTGAAAGCCTCAATCACTTTAGTGTACTAAATTTTAGGAATTATTAATATTTGCTTATCGATAACGAAACATTTTAAAAACATTTTTGTTTTTAAGAAAAAATGAGAATATTTTTCTTGAAATAAAAATAAAGGAGAAAGTTATTTAAAGGAAACTTTCTTAAAATGATCATAATTATCTCTACAGAAAATGACAGCATGTTCTTTCAAAGCAAAATTTCGCTTGAATGAATTTTGAAGATTTCAAAAATAACTAAGACACAAAATTTCGCCATTTCTATTTTGAAATAATAATCTGTTTGTAATTCAATTTGTGTAAGTTTTTAGAGGAATAATCCAAACAAATATGGACGTGCTAAATTTCCTTTATTTTTTAAACATCACAAAACAAAACATATTTGAAATTAAATATGGCTGTAGAATCCAATATACAGGGCGGTTCTAAATTGTTTTTACAAATTAAAAGGGGTGATAATACTCATCTATAATTAAAAAGGAACATAGAATTGCATTTTACTCTGAGAGGCAGAAAAGAGGAAAGTAGAAACGCATCAAGAATCTATCACGAATTTACTTTATGCAAATTCCCACTGAGAAGAAGGATTTTGCTCTCATTGGTTACTGAAGAAAGCCAATCAGAGTTAATATTATCCTTTAAAAACGCAATCAACACGTTTGGTCTGACAACAATACCCACTGTACAACCCCTCGTAGACACCAGCAGAAATTTTCCGTGAACATCTGGGCAGGTATCCTTGGTGATTACCTGGTAGGCCCTTACATCATGCCAGACCGTTTGACCAGCGAAACATATCGCATCTTCTTGGAACAAGTGCTTCCCAATTTATTGCAGGCTGTTCCACTCCCCATCCTGAGAGACATTTGGCTTATGCACGATGGAGCCCCAGCACATTTTCCATTCTGGTCTGTAACTTTTTGAATACCACATGTTCCGCTCGATGGATTGGACGTAGCTGACCTGTGTGGCTTGGCCTCCTCGCTCACCGGATCTCAACCCACTAGATATTTTCTTCTGGGAACACAAGAAATCTTTAGTGTGCGAGACGAATGTGGAATCAACTGAAAATCTCGTGGCTAGAACCATTGTTGCTAAGGGCAAAATCAATACGGCATCAGGGATCTTCGAGAGGGTGCGCCAGTCGTTCCTTCGCCGGTGCAACGACACACACGGGCGGCATTTTGAGTATTTGCTGTCAAGTTTTCACTAGACAATAAATATGACTGTAAAACTTTTGATATTATTCATTCGCTTACCCAACACTGTAAGTGTTGGGCAAGCACTGTCAGGTGGGAATTCCTCTTTTTTGTCTCTCAGAGTGGAATGCGACTCTGTTGTTCCTATGTAATTATTGCTTGTATCTGGATGGGTACTATCACCTCGTCTTAATTTGTAAAAACAATTTAGAAACACCCTGTATGAAAGTGTTCACAAATTGACAAATCCAAAAATACCCATGAATATAAAATCTTACCTTGATTACTTTGATTTGTTGTTGTCGTTGTTCCTTATTCCACTTGATCTAGTACAATCTAGACCGAGTCCAGTAGATCGTTCGCCCAGAGAAAGTCCCGAACCAGCGCAGGGTTTTCAAAATGATCTCTCTTCTCCAAACCCAGACAGGAGAGCAGATGGTCCGGAGAAGCTTGGTGGAAATTACACCTGAGGCACACAGGGAACAGCTTCTGTCCCTGAACGTATGTAAGGGTGCGAGTATGTCCAGTAATGAGCCTGGTAATGGTGATTTGCAATTTCCTATTGCCCTTCAGCTCCAGGACAGCCCCAGGATGGTTTTGTTCGTACCAGTCATGAGTAGGTGGGATCCTCCAAGTCTTGCTGTTTTCGGCTTTGTCCTTTGAGAAAATTTCACTAAACGTAAGTAGTCCACCATTTTCAGTTGTTTCAGCAGAGCCCTCCTTAGCCAATTCATCAGCCAAGCCATTGAAGTGGAGGTACTTTGATTTATTTACAATTTAACACCCATAATCAATATTTTCTTCAGAACTAAATTGATTTGTTGTTGTTGTTGTTCCTTATTCCACTTGATCTAGTACAATCTAGACCAAGTCCAGTAGATCGTTCGCCCAGAGAAAGTCCCGAACCATAAAAATGCCAACAACAACAGCATAAAAATGCCAACTATTAACGAGATAAGGACTCTACTCTCTTTTCACTATTTACGCTCATAATATCATAAATAATCAAAAAATAAATTCCAGGCTTTTGTCGATGAAAACTGCGTTCCCTATCTAACATTAGACATCAAGGAAAATATTGCAAAAGTAATTTTATTATTACATAAGTTAAAGATCCTACAGCCTTAAAAAAGTTAATTTCATTGCTAGAAATAAAACATAAAATTCCTATTTAACTTTTTTTAATCTTATACGTTTATATGTATATAAATCCTGAGATATAATTTTAAAGAAGTGCATAATACTAAATTTTAATTTGATATGAGAATTATAGTTAGTATAAATAAATCATTTCTTTAAAGCAAGGGAAAAAAATGATTTATTTTTCTTAAATAATACTTATCTGTTACTCCAACTTTTCTAGCCTCTTAAGTTTCCTTACACTGTTGTCGAATTCCTTTTTTGAATATCATTGTTTTGACAGAAAAAATTGCATAACTGCTGTTCTAAAAATATTCATAACATTAAATTTTTACAAGTAAATTTTAAAGCGAAAACACACAACAGATGAATGCGTAGTTACATACTCTCCTGATAGATGGCGCCAGATGCTATGATAACCTTTTAGATCCCAGCTATTCAAGGACGGGGAAGATGCTGGTGATGAAAAGATGTAAGAAACGGATGAGGGATGCTACTTACCTAAATATCCGAGCAACTTTCTATTCTGCTGCTCCTTAGGGATAATCAAGTTGGAGTAGGTGATAAGCGTAGATAACCTGATAAACTAAGAGGAGGATAAGGAAGGCCTGGTGCAACCGTCAAAATGGGGATAACGATAGAGGTAAGAGGTTTTAGTAATTATGTTTTTTCTCCCTCTTATAGAAACATTGTTCCGTCAGCTGTGCTCTAAGAATCAATAGGAAAATAAATTTTCATTTAATTTTCACTGCGTGTCGGCTTATACCACAATTCTATGCATTATTTTTTTTTTTCTTATAAATTCGCATTGCACGCATTTTATATTTCTACGCTATCTTTTCTATTAAATGAATGTTTGCAATTTGAATATAGAGAAACAATCAAACATTTGAAGGAGAATTTTGAAGAAACGCCTGAGTTCATATAAATGAGTTCGCTTTTGTAAAATTTGGAATTTTATATTGAAATGTAAATAAGGAGTTAAAACTCTAGCCCAATTTCGATAATAGAAACGTAGTTTTACTGCAGCAATATTATTTTTGTCGCATACTTTAAAAATGTAATCTTATAATATATTTTGTTCTGCGACAAGGAAAATGATTTCAATCAAAATCAATAAAATTTTCAATGAAAATGGAGCTTATTGCTCTGTCTCTCATTATATATATATACTTTTTAATCTTATCTATTTCACTTTATATTTGCAATAAATGTTTATCCATTTCACTTTATATTTACAGTATATGCTTATCCATTTCACTTTATATTTACAATATATGCTTATCTATTTCACTTTATATTTACAAAATATTTTCATTTCTTTATGTTTTTGATGCCTACTTGTAATAAAAGAGGATCATTTGCTACTTTTTAATTAGTAGGCATAAATAACTTCATCAGTCAAAGATTGGTAAGAAATATTTTCTCATCAAACAAGTTTTAAAACAATATGTAAGACAAATTTATCAACAGTGAAAATTTTATGTAGCATTAATATTTACCTAATATCAACTGCAATAATTCTTTATGTTTCAATCGTGTATTGAAATGTTTTCTAAAGTTGAAATTTTGCAATTGTGTTCAAATTTCTTAAAATTTCTAATTTTTTTACACAAATCTATAAACTTTGTACCCACCTTTAATTCAAATACGAAATTTGATCAGATAATTCAACTCACATGTAAATAAAAAGCTCCAGTAAATAATACATTACCATCAAAAGAAATTTCACTTACTTAGTAAAACAAATAAATGTTATTGTACAAATATTGCAAAATACTTGATAAAACCTGTTGATGAATAGCTTTTCCTGTTCAAAATTTTTTTAATATCTATTTCATTATACTATATTATATACATTTTAAATAATAATTTGCTATAATTTTTAATTAAAAGGCTATTTTTCTAATTAAATGGAAAATGGAATTTTCATTAGATAAATATATAGAATATCTGAATTGAAAACTTTAAATAATTAAAGAAAGAAATCCGAGCATACTCTTTTAATTTTCTTTGGAATCTATGTAAAATACATAACAAATATGAAAAAATACTGTAGAAAATAATTAGAGCATTATTATTAAAATGTATGGGACTTATTGAGAAAGTCAATTCCTATAAAATACCATGAAAATGAATAAAATTTGTGAATTTCTATAGTTTAATAACTTTAAATTTTTGTACTATCCATGAACTATACTTCCAAATCAATCTTTTTAATATATAGAATTTGTCTTGGTAAATATAGAAGCTTAAGATTTTAACGTGATTTATAAGAACTTAACTCCACAAGAATTGCATTATTTTATTTATTAATAGAGTTTAATCAAAAAAAATGCAGAAATTTCTTGTCCCTTTATTGAAAACGTTTTGTATTGTATGTTATAATTATATGGAATTGTGTGTGTGTGTGTGTGTGTGTGTGTGTGTGTGTGTGTGTGTGTGTGTGTGTGTGTGTGTGTGTGTGTGTGTGTGTGTGTGTGTGTGTGTGTGAAACACAATAAATAAATTAAAAATATTCCTAAATTTTATTTTATGACATGTTTTTTATCGAAACAATATTTGATATTACTAATTTTATACAGACCCATCACTTCCAATATAATAATATAAATCAGGCTAAGATCAATTAACCCACATTCAACATCAGCAATATGATCTTTTTTAGGGAATGATGAAACTATTAACCCAAAGTGTAACTTCTTTGTGGTCACAGAAAACTAAGAACGTTACCTAAAAAGTGGAAATATCTATTTCGCAAAATTTAGACTTTAAAAATAGAAAATACCCAACATTAGAATGCACAAAATGTAGATTTAAAATACAGAAAATACCCAACATTAGAATAAACAAAATGTAGATTTAAAATACAGAAAATACCCAGCATTAGAATACACAAAATATAGACTTGAAATATAGAAAATACCCAACATTAGAATGCACAAAATATAGACTTAAAATGTAGAAAATACCCAACATTAGAATGCACAAAATATAGATTTAAAATATAGAATGTACCCACAACATTAGAATACACAAAATGTAGATTTAAAATATAGAAAATACCCATCATTAGAATACCCAAAATATAAACTTAAAGAACAATTTTTATGAAATGTTTAAAATCAAAATAGCAATTTCGAGAAGTTTTCTTTTTATAGCTATCAATTAACTCTTGTTTATTATATCAATGTGAGTCATAAAAACATTTTTGCTACATTTAGTATTATAGAAATATGATCCTATTAATTAAGTAATAGTAGTAGTAAGTAATAGTAGTAGTAAAGTAAGTAGAAAATACCCAACATTAGAATGCACAAAATATAGATTTAAAATATAGAATGTATCCACAACATTAGAATACACATAATGTAGATTTAAAATATAGAAAATACCCATCATTAGAATACCCAAAATATAAACTTAAAGAACAATTTTTATGAAATGTTTAAAATCAAAATAGCAATTTCGAGAAGTTTTCTTTTTATAGCTATCAATTAACTCTTGTTTATTATATCAATGTGAGTCATAAAAACATTTTTGCTACATTTAGTATTATAGAAATATGATCCTATTAATTAAGTAATAGTAGTAGTAAGTAATAGTAGTAGTAAAGTAAGTAGAAAATACCCAACATTAGAATGCACAAAATATAGATTTAAAATATAGAATGTACCCACAACATTAGAATACACAAAATGTAGATTTAAAATATAGAAAATACCCATCATTAGAATACCCAAAATATAAACTTAAAGAACAATTTTTATGAAATGTTTAAAATCAAAATAGCAATTTCGAGAAGTTTTCTTTTTATAGCTATCAATTAACTCTTGTTTATTATATCAATGTGAGTCATAAAAACATTTTTGCTACATTTAGTATTATAGAAATATGATCCTATTAATTAAGTAATAGTAGTAGTAAAGTAAGTAGAAAATACCCAACATTAGAATGCACAAAATATAGATTTAAAATATAGAATGTACCCACAACATTAGAATACACAAAATGTAGATTTAAAATATAGAAAATACCCATCATTAGAATACCCAAAATATAAACTTAAAGAACAATTTTTATGAAATGTTTAAAATCAAAATAGCAATTTCGAGAAGTTTTCTTTTTATAGCTATCAATTAACTCTTGTTTATTATATCAATGTGAGTCATAAAAACATTTTTGCTACATTTAGTATTATAGAAATATGATCCTATTAATTAAGTAATAGTAGTAGTAAGTAATAGTAGTAGTAAAGTAAGTAGAAAATACCCAACATTAGAATGCACAAAATATAGATTTAAAATATAGAATGTACCCACAACATTAGAATACACAAAATGTAGATTTAAAATATAGAAAATACCCATCATTAGAATACACAAAATATAAACTTAAAGAACAATTTTTATGAAATGTTTAAAATCAAAATAGCAATTTCGAGAAGTTTTCTTTTTATAGCTATCAATTAACTCTTGTTTATTATATCAATGTGAGTCATAAAAACATTTTTGCTACATTTAGTATTATAGAAATATGATCCTATTAATTAAGTAATAGTAGTAGTAAGTAATAGTAGTAGTAAAGTAAGTAGAAAATACCCAACATTAGAATGCACAAAATATAGATTTAAAATATAGAATGTACCCACAACATTAGAATACACAAAATGTAGATTTAAAATATAGAAAATACCCATCATTAGAATACCCAAAATATAAACTTAAAGAACAATTTTTATGAAATGTTTAAAATCAAAATAGCAATTTCGAGAAGTTTTCTTTTTATAGCTATCAATTAACTCTTGTTTATTATATCAATGTGAGTCATAAAAACATTTTTGCTACATTTAGTATTATAGAAATATGATCCTATTAATTAAGTAATAGTAGTAGTAAGTAATAGTAGTAGTAAAGTAAGTAGAAAATACCCAACATTAGAATGCACAAAATATAGATTTAAAATATAGAATGTACCCACAACATTAGAATACACAAAATGTAGATTTAAAATATAGAAAATACCCATCATTAGAATACCCAAAATATAAACTTAAAGAACAATTTTTATGAAATGTTTAAAATCAAAATAGCAATTTCGAGAAGTTTTCTTTTTATAGCTATCAATTAACTCTTGTTTATTATATCAATGTGAGTCATAAAAACATTTTTGCTACATTTAGTATTATAGAAATATGATCCTATTAATTAAGTAATAGTAGTAGTAAGTAATAGTAGTAGTAAAGTAAGTAGAAAATACCCAACATTAGAATGCACAAAATATAGATTTAAAATATAGAATGTACCCACAACATTAGAATACACAAAATGTAGATTTAAAATATAGAAAATACCCATCATTAGAATACACAAAATATAAACTTAAAGAACAATTTTTATGAAATGTTTAAAATCAAAATAGCAATTTCGAGAAGTTTTCTTTTTATAGCTATCAATTAACTCTTGTTTATTATATCAATGTGAGTCATAAAAACATTTTTGCTACATTTAGTATTATAGAAATATGATCCTATTAATTAAGTAATAGTAGTAGTAAGTAATAGTAGTAGTAGTAAAGTAAGTAGAAAATACCCAACATTAGAATGCACAAAATATAGATTTAAAATATAGAATGTACCCACAACATTAGAATACACAAAATGTAGATTTAAAATATAGAAAATACCCATCATTAGAATACACAAAATATAAACTTAAAGAACAATTTTTATGAAATGTTTAAAATCAAAATAGCAATTTCGAGAAGTTTTCTTTTTATAGCTATCAATTAACTCTTGTTTATTATATCAATGTGAGTCATAAAAACATTTTTGCTACATTTAGTATTATAGAAATATGATCCTATTAATTAAGTAATAGTAGTAGTAAGTAATAGTAGTAGTAGTAAAGTAAGTAGAAAATACCCAACATTAGAATGCACAAAATATAGATTTAAAATATAGAATGTACCCACAACATTAGAATACACAAAATGTAGATTTAAAATATAGAAAATACCCATCATTAGAATACCCAAAATTTAAACTTAAAGAACAATTTTTATGAAATGTTTAAAATCAAAATAGCAATTTCGAGAAATTTTCTTTTTATAGCTATCAATTAACTCTTGTTTATTATATCAATGTGAGCCATAAAAACATTTTTGCTACATTTAGTATTATAAAAATATGATCCTATTAATTAAGTAATATTTCTTTGATAAATCTAAATATGCTATATTACATCTCTTTTGAATTGGGATGTCAAAAATAGTGATTTAAACATTTAAAACTTTGAAATTAAGAACATAAGAGCAAATTACATCCGGATTAACCACAGCATTAGAGATTGCTAGGATCAATTAAAGAAAATAACTGTTGTACAGTAATTTTAAAAAGAAATATGTGTAATAAAGTAAATATATATTAAAATATAATATATTTATAAAATAACCTTTTTTCTGATTTTTTTAGATTTTAATCATATTCTAATCATATTATTTTTTGATAATTTGTATCTATGAAATATGTGTCAAATTTGAATCTTATTTTCCCTATATACTGACTTTATTAAGCCACATTAAATTTGCAACTTAAATATTAAACGAATTTATTATCTCTATTTATCTTAGTAAATTGAATGGATAAACAATTTATTTTTGTGACTTTCTTTGCATTATTAAACAATTTGGCTTAAGTAGTCAATTAATTTCTATTATAAATGAGCATTCTGTGACATAAGTATAAGTAACTTTGAAACTAAAAGATTCACACGAATTATTTGTAGTTCTTTTTCCTCGCTTTTCTATTTAAGCTGAGAGTGCAATAACAAAAAGTGTAACCAGCTATTAAAAAAAGAGTCGTATATTTTATATAATATTATATTTTATAAAACTCATGTAATTTATTGTATGATGTGTATTATTAATTTATTGTATCATGTATATTATTGTATCTTGCATTAATATTGTATCATGTATATTTTATAAAACTCATGTAATAAAAATTGCATCATATTTTCAATTTTATTAAAAAAATTAATGCAATTTCTTCATATTTATTTTGTTTTGATATTATAACAAATAAATATGTTCTTTATATGAACATATAGCATTAGTATTTTTCCTAACATTATATCTATATAACAAATTATTTTCTGAAGGTTTTTGGATTGCAAGTTTCATAGATTTTAGAAAGTGTAAATATGTATTTATCATTATGTGAACCAATATTAGTTTTGAGTTTGATTTCAAAACATCATTAAGAAATAATGTTTCATTTTGTTGAAATAATCTTAATGTAAAGAATTGTCGAAAAATGCTTCAAACATTTATCAAATATTTAACTTGAAATCAAATACAGCAAATAATTTCTTTTTTTCAGCAAATAATTTTTACAATTAGCCTAACAATGTAAATTAGGAAGTGTTATTAATTCAGCGAAATCTGATTTTATCAAGTTCAGAAAATTTATACAAGTTTATTGTACAATCGGAAATTTTGTACATATAATTGTTAGAACAATTTTTCGAGATTTTTGTACAACCATGGCTATTAAAAATTCAAAGATTTTAGCACATTGATTAAATCTTGTTCAGTATATGCATGTTATTAATATTTTTAAATTATCTTAGATTCTTCAACAAAAAATCATCAGCGAATGCATTTTTTTAATTTTAATATATTTACATATTATTAAATGCTTAAAAATCTTTTGAGGATTTGAGTATGATTCTTTTAATTTTTTTATTTGTATATTTCTAGTACCCGTCTAATTTTCAGTATATATATTTTAAAGAAAAAATTATTATTTAAAAAAATATTGTGTTTTTTTTTATTCTAAAGAAAACAAGTAGTTTATCCTGTTTTTAAGACAAATTAGCTTAAAAAATATTTCTCCCCTGTAAGGCATTGGGAAAATTTTAATAAGTGACGCACAGATTATTAAAATTTTATTCCATGGCTTTGGGGGAAATTTTACCAAAAGTCTGCACAAATGAAAATAAAAGGTTCAATAACAGTGAAGACTTAAAAAATGCTTTTTATCCCTTAAAGTAGACAGGTCAACAACCTCTTTTTCCAGAGAATAGAATTCCTAACTTTGTCTGGAAACAGAAAGCCCTCGGAAATTTATTCTAAAACAATCTCTTTAAATTTTCAACCAAGTTCCTTTCGACCTTAGAGCGACTTGGAAATTGATTTATTTTCTTAGGCATCGTCTTCTCGATTAAAGAGTTTCGTGTCGAGAAAATAACGCTATTTAGGATAATTTACTCCCTAATTGCATTTTCTCTGGACGTGAGATTAATTTTATGTAAGGAATTTTGATGTTTGAGAAATATTTATCGACAATTATATGATAAATGTTAGAAAAGAATCCCATTTTTAAGATTTCCAATATATACTAGAAAGTAAAAATGCCAAAATGCGGAATACAAATTAGAACTGAGGTAGCCAGGTTAAACAAGGATGATGTTCTCACATATGGAAGATAGTGGGTTCGATACCTGGTCCCTCTAGGTTGTGGTTTCGATATTTAGCACAAATGACCTTAGTGCCGAGATATTCTATTTACGTTAAAATCTTATAATACCTAATATCCTTCCTTTAATATATGAAAAGAGCAGATTCCAGCTGAGTTACAAACTTCCAAACCACAATAAGTTAAATAAATCATGTGATAATTGGCTGTTATATATATATATATATATATATATATATATATATATATATATATATATATATATATATATATATATATATACACACACACACACACATATATATATATATATATATATATATATATATATATATATATATATATATATATATATATATATATATATATATATAACCATAAAAATCTGTTGTTTCTTTCGTCTCAGTTGAGACCATGATTGTGTCACTTTATTACAATTGTCATTGGTTTAAAATATCCATGATGTTAGATAACGTTTCATCTACGTCACATCGTATTGAGACGGCGTCGTACATCGGACTTGTCGACAAATTTGCTGCCTGCCTTTAAATTGAATTCTTCGAGTGGCAGCAAACAAGGTGAAGTTCACCATCGAATGTCTGTGTGTAATCGGTGATGAGAAAAAGTCTGTTCATGATTTTTACCATTAATAAATTATTGCATTTATTGCCCTTCATCTACGTCACATCGTATTGAGACGGCGTCGTACATCGGACTTGTCGACCAATTTGCTGCCTGCCTTTAAATTTAATTCTTCGAGTGGCAGCAAACAAGGTGAAGTTCACCATGGAATGTCTGAGTGTAGTCGGTGATGAAGAAAAAGTCTATTCATGATTTTTACCAGTAATAAATTATTGCATTTATTACCCTTCCTATGAATTATAAAGCCATTTTTGTAAGTTTCTCATCCCTGTTACTGCGAAAGGACTAATAAAAGCTGCAAAATTTTTTAATAATTTTTCCCAATTGCAAAAGTTCTCAATATCATGGAAATTACTTGCAGTTTTAAATAATTAGTTTTTAAATTTTCAAATATTTAGTGATATTGCTTCCAAAATTGAACACGATGAAAACAGAAATGAAGAAAAAGCAATATGAAAATGGCGATACAAAACATTCACTTTATAGGTTAGTTTATATAGGCAAACACGATTTAAATTTTTTTTTTTTACTTTTTAATTATTTTTTTTTTTTTGCTTTAGTAGACAGAAAATAATAATTCTTAAGAATAATAAAATAAAATAAAAATAATAATTGTGTATTCATTAAGTTTTCAATGATAATAATCATGTACTTTACTTATATTTTTAGCAATAAAGAATATTTTATTGGTCCTGTGCAATACCTGCTCCTTCTATTTTATATACAATCTATTTTATTTTATGGATTTATTTAAATAAAAATTTCATTTTACATAAACATATTACTTAATTAAATTGTTTAAAAATTAATCCTAGTTCTATTGACATTATAAATGTAATATTATTAAATGTAATATGAATTTTAAAAAATTATAATTTGTCTAAAATGCATCAATTAACTGAGGATTTTAATATTTGGAGATTTTGTGTAAAACTAATCCACAATCTATATTTCGTTTTGATATCAATTCAATATATTTTTATACAATTTTACAAAAAGTACTAATAAAAGCATTTTTATCATTACAGAAAAACGTTATATCCGATCGGTGACGCTAGGAAGTGTCACTTTGCCATGATGGTCACCATGCTTCAAACCTGCACGCGCTCAGCAGATTTGTCAATAAGTAGAACTAGTAAACTTAGCAGCGTGCTATTTTCCAAAATGCAGCTCAGTTTAGCTCTTTTTCTGGCGCTATTGGCTTTAACTCTTGGCGACGACAGAGATCAAATCTACAACATAGGAGCCGTGCTTTCTATAGGGGATAAAATTCATAATTTCATGCAAGCCATAGAAGACGTGAACCAAGATATAAACATTCTGCCGCCACGGGTACAACTGCACGGTGTCTCACTGCCGATGGATAGGAATCCGATTAGAACTGCGCAGAGTGTTTGCGAAAATCTCATTTCTGCGCAAGTAAGTAGACTGAATTCCTGAATGTTTCAAAACAATAAGCAGAAAAAAATTCATTTATTTTTCCTTTTACCATATCTTTCCCATGTCTTAAATCTGTATACATTTTAAATGGTTTTAATTAAAACATTTTTTGATGTAAATATTTTTTTCAGACAAAAAAAAATTCCACATTATATTCTAGTAATTCATTAACTAATTAGAAGTTGGTGAAAATAGTGAGATTATAGCACAATGATTCTTTCTTGCAACTATAATCATTATAAGTTTCTTTCTTAAAAAATAATTCTCACATTGTTTTTAAGCACTTAATATAACGCTAATATAATTATCAACAAGAAAAACAAACGTTTAATCAGTTATTTAAAAGTTTTAAGATCTTAAAAGGAGCTATGAGCAGAAATATTACTATAACAAAAAGCTTTACACTTTAGATATTCATTTACGAAAAATACCAAAAGTACAATGCATACTTGTAAAAGATGTGACCTGGTTTGTTAGGGTGTTCGCTCTCGTTAGTAGTGACTTCGAATCTTGACGCAACTGAAGATCTGTCGAGTTCACTAATGGCGGCTGTGATACGTAAAATATATTGTGGTCGCAATGTCTTCCATGTGAAATGATATCTCTGAAAGAGAAGGCGACACCTGGTGATCTTTTGTTTGGTCCCTGTTTCTAAATAACGAAGACTTGCTCATTTTTGGGACAATGATAACACACTCTCTGGGTGCCCCAAGATATAAGCTATTTTGGGTTCAGCACCTCGTAATGCTAAATAGATTAAATATCTTTAGTAACGGGGCATTAGAAATAAAAAATATATTTGTAGAAAAAAACAAGAATATTAAAGATGAATTAAAAGGAAATATTTTGATTTCCAATAAGGTACATATATGACTCTTTTAAAACAATACTTGAAGACTAATTACCCATGCAAAATGTTATTTTATAACAATTAAGGTATTTCTTTTTTTTTTTTGAACATTAATAATTAACAGTGTATTTTTCATAAGGATTTTTAAAGATATTTGGTAAACTTTTCAAATTTGTCAAGTGGAAATAGGCTGTTAAGTTTTTTCCATTCCATTTCATTAATTCATAAGTTTGTTTTTATCTAAAACGCTAAGCTGTTATGTGTTTATCAATTTATTATTTACACTTATATATATTTTATAATATAAATAGTGAATATATATTGCACTAAATATGGATAAATTTCTTTGATAATTAATTACCAAGGAAATTTGACTGTTACCGTAAAAAACTTCAAAAATGGATTTAAATGAATGATTTATGTAAAACTAAAGCCTATTGCTAATCATTTTCTTTACACATTTTACTACGAATTAGATTTTTATTTATATACTGTGTAGCCTTTTGAACAACAAGTTCAAAAAATCTTTCAGATTTAAAATCTATTTTTTACTCCTCAATCGATTTTTCTTCTATTTCCTTCGAATCGATGCAGTATAAATCGATTCTTCCTTAACATAGTCAATATTCTATTCAACTGCCAAAGCTTGTAAATATGTTAAGTACAAGAAAACACAAGGAAATTCTATGACATTTTACCCAACAAAAATTTTTTCTTTAGAAGTTAAATAAGAAAACTTTGAAACAAGTGATTCGAAAATGTATGGAGGGGTGTAATGCTTTTATTTTTTTTTATGTAAATTATCCTTTTAACTTCGTTTCTTTTTTCCTTAATCCAATACAAATAATAAGCAAGGTATCCAGAATATATTGAATTATCTATCCGAAAGCAGTAAAATATCATTAAGAAAAAATGGTATCACGACTAACTTTGCTTATTGCTGAGAATTTAAAGTTTAAACCAGAGGTTAATAGAAGCTTTTTTAGTTTAATTACAGTTTAGCAACAATATTTACTCCAAAATGTATCGATTATGATAGTGGTATCGAGTTGGTTATAAATTATTTTCAATATTTATTTAATTAAGTATATCAGGTTTACTTTTATCATTGTTTATTTTATTATATGCGTGAATCCCACGTATTTTTATTCATACATGTACCTGAGTGATATGTACTGATACTTACATATACTACTTGTATCTTTCTAATTTAAAATAACCTACTTATTTTTTAATTAATAAGCTGGTATTTCGCTAGAAAACATTTTCTTTTCCTTTTAATTTATGAATAGATATGAGAAACTAAACGGTTACAAAAAGTTCAAGGAATACTGTCTCCATCCATATTCCATTTACCAATTTGGAACATTTATCGGAACATGAAACATTCTTTGGACATTGACGGAACATGCAACATTTTTTGGAATATGAAACATTCTTCGTTCTTTAGAACATTTATCGGAACATGAAGCATTCTTTGTTCCTAAGAACATTTTACGGAATATAAAGCATTCACTGTTCCTCAGAACATTTATTGGAACAAGAAACATTCTTAGTTCCTAAGAACATTTTTTGGAACATAGAGCATTTTTTGTTCTAAGAACATTTTTCGGAATATGACGCATTCTTTGTTCCTCAGAGCATTTTTCGGAATATGACGCATTCTTTGTTCCTAAGAACATTTTTCGAAACAGGAAGCATTCTTAGTTTATTAAATTATTTATGTAATCGAAATAAGTTTCCGTTATTCAAAAATAACGAGATACCATTAAAAATTCATAACTATTTTAATAGCTCCTTTTATAGAGGGAGAATGGCCTTCTAATCTTAGATTTTTAAATGATGAGCAATGAAATTCTTCATGTCATTTTACAAGGGACTTCAGAAATAAAAGAATCAAAATTTAAATCTATATAATTTAAATATATTTAAATATATATATTTAAATATATTTTACACTTAAATGTATTTGGAAGAGAGAATACAAAAGAAAATACTTTCCAACGCAACTATATATATATACGAAATAGATATAATTTTTCCGGTTACAAAATCATAGTATAAATTTAGCTTGATTTTTGATAATATAAACATTAAATACTTCACTTTAAGTATTTATAAATACCTTCAGAAAATGTTTACGTGTATAGTCACTGATTGGTTGTTCTTATAGGTATATGCGGTGATCATCAGTCATCCCACAGCGGGGGAGCTGTCACCCGCCGCTGTGTCCTACACCTGTGGGTTCTACAACATCCCAGTCATCGGCATCAGCTCCAGGGACTCTTCACTCTCAGATAAGGTAGGTCTAGTCACACTAATTATCTCTGAATATAAATATTTTCCAGTACTTGTGAGTAGATCAAGTCCCACTAATTATCACTGAACTTAAATATTTTCTAGTACTTGTAAGTAGATCTAGTCACATTCATTACCAATGAATTAAAATATTTTCTAGTATTTGTAAGTATGTCTAGTCACACTAATTATCGCTGAATATAAATATTTAGTAGTACTTGTGTTGTTGTTTCTAATTCCAGATGGTGTAACTCAGCTAAACCATCTCTATAAAACCAAAAATCCTTAAAAAGTATAAATATAAAATAAGATTCTCCAAAACTTCGTTCACAGTAAAATTCAGACAGTCAGCAATATGTCTCAGGGAGGCCTGATCAGCCTTGCACCAGTGACACTCCAGAAAGACTTTCTGGCCCTGTTGAATAGGGACCTAATGTGGCCACTCAAAAAACGTGAAAGAGCAGTCTGCTGTATCCTAGGGATACTGAGCTGGTGACACCAACGAGGTTTTTACCCAAAGTACCAATAGTAGGCAGGCGGATCTTTCCAAAATTGCGTTTAATTCCAACTTTTTAATAGTGGAGATTTCAGGAAACGTTAGAATAGCATTGCCCTGCAAGTTGTCAGCAGTGGCAGACTTGTCCAAGCTATCTGCAATTTCATTACCACTGTAGTACTTGTAAGTAGGTCTAGTAACACCAATTATCGCTGAATATAAATATTTTCTAGTATTGTAAGTAGGTCTACTCACACTAATCATTGCTGAATATAAATATTTTGTATAGTCCTTGTAAGTATATCTAGTCACATAAATTATATATCTCTGAATTTTAAATAGTTTCTAGCACTTTGATAGATGCAAACTTTGACTGAGTATATTTAATCAATCATTAGTAGCATCATAGTTATGCTTTTTATCCAATCTTGTCTAGTCATGCATTTTATCCAATTGTTAGACAAACAGAATGTCTAATGATTGATAAAAATATATTTAATTGTCTACAATCATTAATCCGATCATAATTCGTACATTTTTTCTCTCAATTTTTTAAACTAAACTCTTTATACATAAATCTGAACTAAAATGCATAAGAAATAAAAATATTTGTTCTGCAATGTTGGTATTAGAAATCAACATCAGTATTTTCAAAATCAAAAAATAATGACCCGTAGTGTCAAGTACCAATGTAGTCTAAAATAGGACACTTCTTACCGATACATTTTTTATCAAGTAACATTTATTTTATTACAGGGCAAATGATTTTAAGTAATATTTAAAATAGTATAGAGCGATAACGATGAATTCATAAGAGTTTTTAAATCGTATAGATATCTAAATATAATAAAATATTTCTAAGACGAATAGTTTTATAGTCGTCAATTTAGAATATTCTTTCAATTTAAAATTATTTTTAAATAAAAGGTAAAACATTTTTACTCTTTCATAAAAAATAAATAAAAATTCTCTTAAACTTTTAATTTGCTGGTTGCTACAGAATATTAGCTTTGTTTCTATTCAGCAAAAAAAATATATATATATATATATGTAATGGCCATGAGCTATTGTTAATCTGCTGACATTTATAAATCATTTCTATATTTTATATTTTTTTCGAAACTAATATTTCGAAATATGCTCTGTTCTTCTAATGTTATTCAATAAAATTATATTGACGATAAATTTTCCGTCGTTAAACAATACTTTTTCAAGTAAATGGAATAAATTAATTTTGATTACGAAATAAGCAATTTATAATTATATATACATTTCAAAAATGTAATTAATTCATTGAATTTAACTTTATCAAATTTATATAAGTCTTTTGAATAAAAAATATCTGAATTTGATTTTATAATATTTTTAATAAATTTAAACATTTACTTTTTAAAAAAATTATTTCAACATTACTTTGTATTTTAAATTTTTTAGATTAAATTTTCAAGCTTTGAGAGTAAAAATTTTGGATAAAAATTAAGAATCTAATCAAAACTTTAATAAAAACATTAATTATGAATATAAGAGAATCGTGTTAATATTTTAACCAACATTTTAGAAAGTTTAAAACGAGTGTCCAACAAGTAAAATTTACTTTTGAAATGATAGTTAATATTAATAAAACGCCGTAATCATAAAGTAAAGATTTCAAATTTTTCTAAAATTGCGCCTATTTCCATCCAAATGTAACATATCAATAGTATGTACACCTTTGAATTACAGTTTTACTATTCATGTTGTTACATGTTAGCCTGATAGTGGCTCACATTTGAATACCAAAACCATGTGAAACGATGAGTAACATTAGCTTGATGGGACTATATTTGATGTCACATTCATTTTGAACCATGATTAGCATAACTTGATGATGGTTATATTTGTAATTGATGGCATCGCTTGCTTCGAGAATTTCAAATCATGCTAAATTTTAATCTAGAAAGAAAGTGTTTGGTGTATTAGTTCAAATATACTTATCTCTGAAATCCTTAAACATTAGATCAAGTTTTTCTGCTAAAATTGACTCAGTATTTTGGAAGTTTCTTTTTTTCTGACTGGGAATGATAGCTATGAAGAAATTGGTTTTTCTATATACAGTCAAAAAACATTCGGACTGTAAAGTTTTATTTGCAGAATTTAATGATGATAATGTGTGATGTAAAGATGAAATATCCAGCTCAGACTTAGACTGCGTCATTTAAACATGGTTTAAAATTAAAGTGTTTGACTGCGTATCATGATTTCATTTGTGTTTAATGACTATTAATTGTGCCTGTGTTTATTGCTGTATTTAATCACTGTTTATTGAAAATCATTCAATTCCATTTATCTTGCGAAAGACAAAGTCATTGCGAAAACAATGACCCGTTTGTTCTTATTTCATTGGACTTAAGTAAACCATTAAAATGAAAAGGCATGCATATATTCCTTTTTAAATCAACAACTATGATTTAAAGCAAGACGAAAGCTGAATTATTGTCATGTAATTTGTTATCTTATATTTATGGCATGTTTTTTATATGACCATAATCTGCATTGGCTTTATGATATACATCATTCAAATCTGTTTATCAATACCTGTTTTTTGCGATTTTTGGTAAATGTTTACATGCGGGTACCCCTTGATATTTTGATTCCATAGGTGCCAATATGCGAAAAACAAAACTGCAACTATAAAACTACGTTAGTTAAAGTGCTGAAAATATTAAGTTATCAGACATTAAATTTTATCACCAATATTTATCGCCAAATTTTTTGACAAACCAAGGGGCAGCTGTTTCTACACCGAACCCGATTTTTCTATGCCGCCCTTTTTGACTCAGATGCCCTATAATCAAGGATGCCAAATTCTGAGTTTGGTGATTTTTTCTGAGGATTTTCTTATGTATCTGGCAACCAGGTTCTTATTACGTCATAGAAATGGAGACCTATAAGAATTTAGCTGAAAATTTTATTTTGACAACCCTAGTATTTACGTCATCCCGCACGTCACAATACATCATCTTGGCAACATTCTTCATCACCGAAAAAGTTCAAAATTTGGCATTCCTGGATTATACGGCATCTGTGTCCGATTTTTTTGAGTGATTATAAATAAAATTTTTTTGAGAATTTTTATGTCGTATAGAAATTCTAACAGTGTTAGCATTATTATATCGATGTAACGTTTTTAGATAGCCATTGTAAATTATAAACTATGATCTCCTTTAGAGAGTATATTCATTTTTATCAACAATATTCCAAATAGCTGAAAATCGTGAAACTTTCATGCTGACGGTTTTTTATGATTGGTGTGCTTATAACAAGTACTTACTTTTACAATAATATAAAAAGCAAATTGTTAATTTTCCTTTTTAGACACATATGTCAATTTTAAAAATGTTTTTCTGTAAACGAAAGGAAACGAATTCTTTTTTTTAATGTTTCCATGTAATTTATATATGCGTTCATGTATATATCCGTTTCAAAAATTTGAAAATACTTTCTCATCATTTCATAAATTTTGGGCACATATTTTTAAGTAAATTTTTTATGTGACCACATTTTCCATTGCATAAAAGAATATTTGTTATTAGTATTTAGATTTCTAAAGCTTATTTTGCATTCATTTTCTGCTTTATCCTGTCTAGCGCAGAAAAATTGGTTTGACTTATGTTTGTTCAAATAACCAATAAAATGCATACAATAATGCAATAGATTCCATTTTCAATTTTATTCCCTGATTTAATTATTATATAATGCTATTTCATGTAATTAATTTATAAAAATTTAGTATATAAATCGAATTTTTTATAAGTTAATTGAAATTGATTGAAACTCTACCAATAATATCAGTTAAGATCATACTGAATTGAAAAAATGCCTTAAATAATAAGAAAGGAATCGAAATTCATTTTGAATTCAAGTACAATAAGTAAACAATCCTTGTATAAAATAATGGGTGTTTATAAGTTTTATCGTTTTACCATTTTTTAATCGCTTATTATACTTTGTAGTTATTTTTATTTGCTGGATAATTTGTCATTGGTGCAATATACTATATAATTTATATTGTAAAAAATGTTAATATTCATATTTCCTATGGAGAAAACCGTCTTTGACGGAAGAGATGAAATTATCTGAAATAAAATATTTTTTTTAATTTTAGAATTATTTTATTTTATTACAAATAGTAAGAACTTTTAAAGAAAAAGGAACATTAAATTTGCAAATGTAATCATGCATATTTAATATGGCTTAGTAGTTTTAATTTGATGATAGTGCTTTTAGATTTATTTGTCTTATCATAATTAATTATTTAATTAACAATGATATTTTATGCTATAATAAGTGTACACATTTGTATGTAATATTTCTTTTGCAAAGCAGCTTCAATTGGAAAGTTATAAAAATATTATGCTATTCAATGATTCGGCTTCAAAATATTGAGAATTGGTTCGTTTAATTATTTCCTAAACTTTTCTTTTTCCGCATAAAATGAGATTATATTATACTTTCGCTTTTTTTAAGCGTCCAGACTGTCTTTCTAAGTAACCGTGATTGTCTTTTCCGTAGCCCAAACAACTATAAATAGAACGCGAATCTCATCATGAGAATGGCCCCTCACCCTGCTCCTCCCCGGAAAAAGCAGGATTCCTGGCATGGTGCCAAACTCTCCGGACACAACGTATTGATTCCCGTAACAGCTTCCCGTCTCCATAGCAACCAGGATTCACGCATTCCCGGTTTTCAATTTCCGCCAGCATCACCAGTGTTGTTCTTTCTAACTCTAGCCTAATTTCTTAGTTGACCAAAAAAAAAGTTTTTTTTTTCTCTTTTATTTTGAAATAAAAAAGGAAACGGTTCACACTTTTCTTCGATAAATTGTTCTTAAGGTGCCTAAAAAATTTTCCTCGCAACGATTGATGAGACATCGATCGCAACACTTTATTTGAAAGTAAACATTTTTTTGGTGTAGCATGCGAGACTATTTCTAAGAGATGAATTTTATTGTGGATGACTAAAATTTGAAAATTGAGATGAATCTCGCGAGTTGGCGACTGTTTTTCCAAACTTTCACCAACATGATCATTGGCGACTGTTTTTCCAAACTGTCACCAACATGATCATTGGCGATATTAAACAATAAGATAAATTCTCTGTAGACAAATTGATATAACCTATAGTTTCTTCATTTTTAAACTGCAAGGCGGTTGTTTCTTTCTTTCCACTTGAGATTATGGCTACATCACTTTATTACAATTCTCATTGGCTTAAAATATCTATGGCGTTATGTAAATCTTCATCTAAGTCATATCGTATTGAGACGTCATCGTAATTCGCATTTGACGACGAATTTGCTCCCTATCTTCAAATCGCATTATTCGAATGGTGGCAAACGAGACGAAGTTCACCAGCGACATCTCTTAGGCGACATTATTAAATGCCGAAGTTTTTTTGGTTAATCTGTGGTTTGGGTACCCCTTTCTTGCCAAATGGGCGACAGACGCGCCAAGCGTGGTAACCTGGCTATTCCATCCTAAATGCACTCCTTGTGGTGCATGCTCATTAACAACTCTTTAGTTTCAGTATTCCTGTTGGTCGCTAATTATTTTGATTTTGATATAACCATAGAATTTAAAATCTGATGCACGACATTTTATTACCGTTGAAATTGCCCTGGAGGTAGTACGTGAGTTATTTATTTGTTTCTGCGTATTTTTATTTATTAATTTTTAAAAATATGATAATTTTTCTCCATATTGTAGTGTATTTTTTGTTATACAATTCGTAAAAAAACCATTGTTTTTGTTTTCGTTGCCATACCAACGGTGAAATTCGTTAAAAACACTGATTTCGGTTCGTCGACATAGAAACGACGTTTTTGCGTAGTGTCTCTCGGAGCATTCAAATCCGCGAGACAACACGCAAAAACACGCCAGTTGGCGACTTTTTTTAAAATGCGCCAAGCAGGGGACGCAAAGCACATTTTCACCGTTTATTTTGTTAATATAACGATTTCTTATATAAAGACCAAAGCATCGGTTTGAGAAACCATTTTCCATGGATTCAATCATTTTGACAATAGAACATGGGAAAAAGCAGAATGGAAAAGACAAGGCAAAACAGCCACTTTATAATTAATTTAAATCGGCAACGACGATTTAAATTTTTAAAAATGTAATTAATTAAATTATAAATTAATAATTGCACTATTTGAAAACAATTTGTTTTAAATCTTAAGACTAATGCCTTACTTATGCCAACATTAAATTTTTACTATCTTATCTTTTTTTGACGATATTTTAAGCTGAATTTAGTGCGGAGTAAATTACAAATATTAAACTCATTGACACGACAACCCATTTGGGGTTCAAGGCTTAAAGTAGCCATTTTCTTCCTTGATCAAGGGTCCTGAGTTACGAAGCACATGTCCCGATTAAAGGTCCAAATGTAAAAACCCTAGTGTTCGGTAACCAGGCAAGTTTGATAACGATTTTTATAGATCCACTGAAAGGATGAAATGCTGAGTAGACCTTGTGCAGCCCGAAGATCGAACCACGGACCTGTGGCTTGGGAGCGCGAAGATGCTTATGAGCGTAATGTATGTTTTCTTCAATCTTATTAAATGAAAAATGGCCGTATCTGAAAACAAACGAAATTCAGTGCGAGCATCAATGAAAATTTATATCACGATGCAGTCGATTTACATCACCATACGCAAAAATTTTTAAAAAGAATGACGATATTTTGGATTAGGAATATCTAATAATAACATTAATAATAGTGTGAACCAAAATTTGGCATGATATCTGAATATTGGCTTGCTTTTATTCACATTCCTAACACTGACACAATAAAAATAGTAATACCTTGTTAAATGTGTTTTTATTGTAAAACATTTATTATTAAATGAGTGTCTTACAATTAATAGAAAACAGCGAGAAAATCCACGAATTTTTCACTTTTAAAATAAGAGTCGCAGCTTAGACTAACGCGATAATTATAAAAGAAATCTTTAATTAGAATGAAAATAATAAACCTATAAATCACATGTCTCACAGGCCATTTTCAGCCCACAAAATATCTTTTATACCCCAGCTAATAAATTTTATATTGAAAAGAAGAAAAAATAATTCATAATAATTTATATGTCGTGACAGAAATAAATAGAGAGGTTATTAGTTAAAGAACTAAGGAAGTTTGTCATAATTATAAATTTATTATGAGCGTTAAAACATGATTCCTACTTTAAACGTTTCCTCAAATTTCTATAGCATACCAAAAAAGCGAAATTTGAAACTCCTGAAATCGACACACATTTATTGATTGCTTGAAATTCGATATAAGACAATCTGTTTCTGCCAATAGAATCACTGCTCGAATCACCACGTAATTTTGAGATTTCTTCTCTACGTAGACCACACCAACTGAGGAATATTGGAACTTACGGATCTTTTAACGGGCATGGGTCTGATTAGCATAACGAATCTCTGACTGGATCAAGTATCGAACCCATTACCTCCCAATCATTAGAAAGGCACCTTCTTTATTTGGCTACGGTTATCTTCATACATTTATTAGGTTGTCTTATAAAAATTAATAACATTATTTTAGGTATCTTTTAATTGTAGATGCTAAAAACATTTTTTTAAATTTTATTTAGTTGTTGGTTAGTCACATAAAAATGTTATTATTGATAAAATGCTTGTTCGGGTATTTTACAAATTCAGTCCTAAAACTGCACTCGGAGATAATATTTATAATACAGAAGGAAAAGGGGACTTAATTAGAATATACTTACGTAAAACCATTTCAGTTTGATCAAAGGTTTTAAAAAAGCAAAAACTTGTATATTTATTTATCTTTAAAAATGGTGGTTGGTTCTGGTCGTGTCCATGCAGAGAACTACTATTGACCATGGGTGTGCAGAACACAGCTGGCTATCTTCTTGATGTTTTCGGAGTTTTCTATGTCGTGCAAGGGAAATTCCCCGAGCTGAATCAGAGATCTTAAAATGGCAGGGCAGTCAAAAATGTGTTTGGGTGTTGGTGGAATATTATATCAGTTAAAGCAGAGACGGTAAGTTCTGTTGCTTTGTCTCTGGATCTTCATATATACATACATACACGAATACAAAAATACATATATATATATATATATATATATATATATATATATATATATATACATATATATATATATATATATATATATATATATATATATATATATATATATATATATATATATATATATATTTATATATATATATATTTTTACAAATTTATAAATAATGATTATATTTGTCTTAAAATATCTCAGACAGATCGGAAATTCTCACATTTTGGGCAAAAATTGCGGTATTTAGACGTGTTGTAGTTTAAAAGCGGATTTCCTAATGATTTGCCGACTTGGCGACAGTTGGCGAGATTCTTGGCGACGGTTGGCGAGATTCTTGGTGACTTGGCGAGAAATCGATACTTCTGGAAACATCCATCACCTAAGCTCTAGGACCAATATTTTTCGAGATAGCCTAGAAGCTTCCAGAACCTTGGCGAAATTGGTAGATTTCTCCGCCAATTCAGGTATAAATACCGCAGCCCGACATGGAAGAGTCAAAAGTCAGTGATATACAGCATTAAAATATATACTTTTAATACAGCATTTAAAAAATAATTTTAGCGGTAGGTTGTTGCCTTAAATATATACTGTTTATCAAATATAAAAATTAATACCTAGAATTCATTGCATATTAACGGTAATTTAGAATCAAAAAATAAGGTGTAAAAACTGAAATGTCACAACTAACAAAATGCTATTTTCAGTAGAAACTGCTTTTTGAAATATTATCCCAAAATTTATAAACAGGACTGTGATCAAATTATTTACCTTTCAAATAAATTATTGCATAACAATAAATTTTTATTGTTATGCAATAATTTACATTTTCTCTGCAGTTTATGTAATTTTTTTTAAATATTTGTTCACAAAAAATAGTAAAAATTGCTTCTAAATATCACAGTATAAAGATCAAAATAGAAAAGATTGTTTATAAATTTAAAAATGTAAGCTTATGATAAATTTAATAATATATTCGAAAAATATATAAATATAATTAATAGCATTTTTTCTAATTTGTAATACATCTACTATTATATTCAGGGATTAAAAAAGCATGTTATATTTTTGATGCTAAGTAACTAATATAACATTCAGTCAAATAAAGAGAATTCAAATTTTCTTTTCCAGATTAAAATAAAAATGCTATAAATATTATTAAACTATGTACTTTTATTACAAATTAAATAAATGCTCAAAATATCTGATTGTGTCTAAAAATAATATTTAATCAATTAATTTTATCAATTTCTGTGTATGACATTTATTGTTAAATTACTTTAAATATTTACTGATATTTGTTATAAGATTAACCATTTAAGATGTAAATATAATGATTGTAAAACAGTTTATTTATAAATACGATTTATAAAATTTTTATGCAGTATTTCTTCAGAAATACTCTAAGATTTTGAATTCCTTAATAATACTTGACCATATTCTTATTTTTTATTTCTTGCAATTTGAAAATACTTGATTCCATTGCAAAACATTTTTGGCATTTTATTGAATCTTAGTAAGAATTTCGAATTCCTTTATGTGTATTTATCTTTCGATATATTCTCCCAATGTATATTAAACATTTATTAAAAATAAGCTAATGATTTTATATAATATTGCCTACTTATAAATATATAGTTTATATGTAATTATTAAATTGCTAAGCCACCAGTGGTCTAGTTAGCATAGCCTTCATTCTCTTCATTGGAAGGTTCTGAGTTCTATACCTTACCCTTCTGAAAATATTTTTGTTTTCTTGTGTTCATCAATGGGAACTGGAGAGCATAAAATGGATCATAGGTTGTGCAACGTCTTCTAAGTGAAATGATGCTTCATTTTGAAGACATTGCAACATTGGCTGACGTACTTACGAGAAATGGTAAAAAAAACTGAGTGTATTCTAGTTTGTTTGTTACAGCTTCTAAATTAAAAAGAATGTGTTTTTCAGATTATGGATATTCAATTTAAGAAGATTTTACTTCAGATCTTTAAATAGTCTTTCTGTATATAAAGTATTGGATTCAATTAAAGGAGCTAAGTATATGTTAGATTTTCAAGAGAATTGCTACAATAAAAACATTATACCCCAGACACACACACACACACACACACACACACACACACACACACACACACACACACATATATATATATATATATATATATATATATATATATATATATAATTATTTTATGTTTTCAATAGATAAAGTGCTACAATCCAAAATAACAGCCATTCTAAATTGTTGCATTAATAACACATGTTTTCTTTCAAACTTTAAACTATTTTTTAGTTTCTGTATTTTGATGTCTTTAAAATTTTTTTAAAAGGGAAATCTGAGATTCTTTCATTAATCCTAATTATTGGTAGATAAATCAGAAGAGAAATTGCATTTGGTTTGCTTACTCCGAAAATATCAAAATAAAAATCGCACAGTTAAAAAAAATTTGTAAAATAATGAGGATAATTATTTTGTCATGCAATCAGTAAAACCGTTTATCATATTTATCACACCATGATAAGATTTCCTTATCATATACAGGATTTCATTACAAGTCATTTTAATGAAATTAGTTTAAGCCCATCCACTGTAAGAAAAGGCTAAAGATTTCTGTTGATTTGCAGAAACAAATGAATCTGGGCAGAACACATCCCACTAAATCAAAGTTATGCGAGATATAGTATAAATTCTTATATATTTTTTTCAAAATATGTGATGGGTGAGCTGTTAAAGCTATTTTTTCATCATACATTATACATTGATGCGATTCCTTAATTTTCGCCATAGCTGCTCTTTGCTTGCTATTCCCAAATTCGTGCATTTAGCAAAATGAATTAATTGTTACCTTTCCATTTTCATTTGGTAGTGCAGGCGTAACTAACATGACGGAATGAACTGCACTCTAAGTACATTCCCTTGCAAAATAAAGCTAATTATCATTCCTACAAATGTTCTAATATCTACTTTTAAAATTCAGCTAAACTATTAAGATATAATACAATTGGTAGTTGGCGATAAGATTACTTTATTTCTTGATTCACCTTTTTGGAAACAAAAGCACCTTTTATCAATATTATATGTAAAAAAGATTTATTGTTACTATCTTACAAATAACTGGATATATTTGTGTACTGATGAGTTTTTTCACTAGTACACAATATATATATATATATATATATATATATATATATATATATATATATATATATATATATATATATATATATATATATATATATATATATATATATATATATATATATATATATATATATATATATATATATATATATATATATATATATATATATATATATATATATATATATATATATATATATATATATATATATATATACATATATATATATATATATATATATATATATATATATATATATATATATATATATTATATATATATAATATACAATATACAATATAATATAAATATATATATACATATATATCTTATGTTATCCTTTTTATATTTCAGAATTTGCATACATCTTTCATGCGCACGATACCCCCATACTCTAACCAGGCTGATGTATGGATCGAAATCCTCAAATTTCTCAAGTACAAGTGCGTCACCTTCATTCATAGCTCAGACAACGATGGCCGCTCCACCCTCGGCCGCTTTCAGAACCTGGCCGATTTTCCTGGCATCAAGGTAAATAGAATTAAAGGAACAGCATCATAGAGTCAGCCCTCGATGTGATGTCGTAGTTTTTTGCAACCAAACAAAATATATTAGAAGTAATCTTAATCATAATATCTCTTAATAACAAAAACCATTCATTCGAAAATTGAAAAAATTGATTGAAAACAAGCATCGGCAGGTACCCAATATATCAAAAATATTCATTTATTTTGTATTTATACGATTGAAAACCACAGCCAGATTCGATCTCAGCCATTGTTAAACAACAAGAAATAAGTACAGTTCTTCTTTCTGTATACTCATCAATCAGCTTGGAATGTTAGGAAGTTCCTAGAGAGATAGAGAGAGATATGTTTTTTTCCTTTTTTCTAATTAAAAGTGAATATAGATCACATTTCGTCAGAAGTTCTTATAGAAAGCACTTATGGTTATTCTTTGTGGATGTTGGAAACTCTAAAACAATCATTACTTGTTAGTTTATCCATCAAATGACGAAATATTCAAAATTTTGAGATGACTCTAATTATTGATGCAATTGTAATTTTGTAAGAAATTATAGAACTTAAACTTTATTTTAATCATTGTAATCTAGTTTAAGTTCTATAATTCAAATAGTAACTGTAAGTTACCAGAAGGATCTATTTCATCATCTAACATAATTAATTAACAAAACATTCACGATAAGTAAATAAAGGAGGCCATTTAATTTCATTCCCTTTAATTGAAAAATAAGAAACAGCAAAAATATTAAGTCTAAAGAAGTATTAAACTAAAAACCTATAAGCTTTTAAGTTACATGAAAATAAAATTTAAAATATATAGATATTTTTTACATGATCATAATAAAATTTTTTCATCTTCATATGCTATTTTTGAACGAAAATATGAAGACATCTTTTGAAAAAAATTTTACTAAAAAATTCATTAAAATATTGTTTACTTTGTTCTTTTTATAAAGAATTGACGTTATATGTGATATGACACATCAAATGAAAAGTAATATGAGATTAAATGAAATATTTTTACTACGATCTAATATTTATATGTAACCAATTACGTACAGCACAACAAGCAATATGAAATGATATGAATCATAATGGCCAAGCTAGAAATCCTTTTATTATCAGATTTTTTAACTGTGACACTCTATCGCTACTTTATGCACTCAAAAAACCTGATATGATAAATAACTAATGTTTAAATAAATCATGTCATTATAAGCATTCATATCAGCAGCAGAATTTGAATTCACCAACTGTTGACAAAAAAATTCCAGCGCTAACCATTCAATCACCAGTTCAGTTAATGCGTCTATCTGGACATAAGGGCATCGATCCAAGTAATGGAACGGTTACTTCTGAGTTTTCATGTTTAAAATTTTAAAAAGAGGAGAATTGTTAGGATTTGCTTACACTGTTTGTTCATAGGGGTTTCTTTGTATAAAAATTTCTCAGAAAACGGATTTTTTCGAAGTTTGAATACTAAAATAAAATTGCAGGAGCTTGAAATCAGCAAATACAAAAACTTTTTAAATAAAAAAATTATTCAATCGTTTTCAATTTGCAAATAAACCCAGCTACCATGTACTTGTCAAATTAAATGCTATTTCACTCCCTGTATTTGGTGCATCAACAATTCCTTTTATTGTTGTTGCATAGCTCCTTCGGCCATCAGCGTTAGACCAGGTGCATAACGTTAAATACTCCCAAAAATCTAGCTCTATCAAAGGATCGTCGTATAAATCTTTAATAGAATATAATAAATTTGAAGCTCTAAATTTTCTGAAATTGAACCAATGATTAAAAACATATAACTTACACAAATACTTATTATCTGCAATATTTTTTTTATTTCAAAAGTTACCATATTAGACGTTTTTAACAAAGCCATAAACATACTATAGAAAGGGGATACATACAAATAAAAAAATAACAAAATGATGTCAATTTATTGACACAATTTATGGAACAGAAGAGGAACACTATTATATAGCTATTCACATCTTCATTCAAAAAACAAATATTCAACAAGATTGTCAACATGATCAATACACCGTTTTGAAGAGTCTCGATTTCTGAGGCATTGTCGAAAACATGTCAGTTTACCTTCCACATGCAGCATACCAAATCATATATCTAAATTCTGCCAAAGTGACAAAATAGAATAATTAAAATTTTCGCTTGAGAAAAAATTCCAATCACAAATTTGATAGATCAAGGGATAAAGATTACTTGAATTTTACCTCTTCTATTTATTTTTCGACTTCACAAAACTGTTCAAATGAAATCGCATTTGATTCCAACAGTTTTGGGCACACCAAAAATGCAAAATAAAATTTACTAAATGAGCAGAAGGAGGCCAAGGCACAAGTTGTACTAAAAGTTCACTACAGTAATCTTATCCACTAAGACACGGATTCTTGAACAAGGTATCCATATAAAATTATAAGACATCATTTTTATATCAGTATGCACATTTATAATACAAATGTTCAACAGTGGTTTTGTTGTTGTTGTCGTGTGACAAATACAAAAAGAAAAAGAAAAGAAAAGGTAGAAAAGACAAGCCATATGGGACCAAAAACATGGAACACTGTCCTGGCCACATCTTCAACTTTTGCCATATAAAGGGTGTCATGGCAGTAGTTGGGGCCGTTGTTGAAGAGGGTTGAGGCAACAGAGATGTAACTGAAGAGATTCCTTGCATCCAGAGGAACATAGAGGAACGCCTCCACTGGTCTTCTAGTGGGTGGTAGAAGGGAAATAAAATAAATACCTTCCGCGGACAAACAGGCAGAAGTCCAACCTCCCGAGGCAATGGCCAACCCATTTTTGACAAGTAATATAGTTTTACAATGGTAACCAACTCCAACTTTTGATTCCCTGTTTTTTATTATTTGTCTTGCTTTCTGGAAAGTAATATTTTGTTTCACCTTGGTTGCAATTACCTCTTTCTCGAAGATCCATATAGGGCAAGATTTGGAAAATGCAACAGGTTGTACCAAAACAGTTACGACACTTAAAAATTTCTAAAGTACAAGCATTAGTTTCATGACCAGATTGTGCACATTTTCCACACAAAGGATCATTAATGACGGTGAAATAAATATGGAAATAACAACAAACTCTCAAATGCAAAAACTACATTCATTGCGCGGTAGGATTAGGATTAGGATTAGGCAGCTCATATTAAGTGAATAATTTGTTTAATGACTTTTCAGAAGGTAAAGTCATAACATTTGATAAAGATGAAGGACTTAAGATTTCTTTTCAATGGTATCAGTAGTTAATTTATCATTTGTTATTATTAGGTTCAAACAGTAACACATATGAAGAATGTTCCTATTCTGACATTCCTCAAGCCAGCTACTAACCGATAGGTTACTCGGCTATTATAATCCATGATAATTAGTATAAATAAATAATAACTTTGGTAGTAACATTACCAAAGAGCACCGTCCCACCCGAAGGTATACGGTGGAGAACGTCGTCGGACAGTAATCCTGGAGGGAACCCAGGCTCAGCACTTGGCCAGGGCGTGTGAGTAGAGCTCCTTAAGTGCTGAACTGTCCCAACCGAGGGGACAAAAGGGGTTCTGTTGGGATTCACTGTGGCTGGAAGAGGGTCGGATATCCTTAATTGAGAAAGATACAGCACAAAACATATAAATACAGATACAGGCAAGTTTACAGAGGGTATTTACATTCCCTCTGTAAACTTACAGTAAAACTGTAATATATTAGTATAGATTTATTGAGCATTTTTTTTACCAAAGATAAATAGAAATATTGTGGAATAGTTTCCAAAAGAGTCATTGACTCGGAACTGCCAGCAAATTTCATGGATATAATGAAGACGCTTGTATTAACTGAAGCTTTTCGCAGCGGGAAACATTCACAATGTGGAGTAGCTGCGAATTTATTTTCATGAAAATATGGTCAAGCAACAATGCTTTATTTGATAACAATTACATATTTCACATAATCCCCATACATTCAGATCACATTGAAAGTTTAATTAACACATAATTTCTTTCTTTTTTTCATGTGCGTGCCATCTACAGCGGCTTTTAGAAACATGAGCTGCAAAAATTCAATTTCATTCTACTGTCTAATTATTTTTTGTTGTTTTTATTTTCATTATTGCCGACCGATTGACTGAGTGCTTAGCGTTCCTGACTCCTGAGCTGTTGTTCCCGGGTTCGAATCCCGGTTCAGGCATGGATGTTTCTTTCCTTCTCTGTTCTCTCTGTCCTTTCTTCTGTGATGTTGTATGAATGTGGTCCGCCCTATAAACGGGTTTGTGGTGGTATGGCGCGGGTAACGCTACTCGCCTCCGTGACTTGGTTCACAGGTGCTCGCTGGGTAACGATAAATGAGAAGCAGTTTCTAGCCTTGTTGTGGCATAGGGTTCAGTCACCCTTGTGTTCCCGCCATTGGGTAAAAAAATATTTTCATTATTTTGTGAACAATCAGAACAACTAAATCAATAACCATGGCCAGCATACAGTTGTTAAAAGTCTGGATTCTAGTTGGCAGTTTAACATAAGCTTCAATTTACATTAATTTTTTTGGCTTAGAGACCAATTTAAAAGATATATTACATTCAAACTAATCCTGATGCCCATAAAATCTAGTAAAACATGACAAACCAACCAATAAGCAGTACTTGAAAAAGTAAAATCCATCCTTTCTGTATCATTTGTTCACACAGGGCTGTTAGAATCTGATTGGTAGAGGAATTGATCTCATTCTAATCTTTATTGATCCAATCAAAGATGGTGCCGGTGAGATATATATTTTATACCTATTAAATACGTGCTTAATCTAATATCTAATCGTCGATGAAACATTGATGGAAAAGTTCTAGAATAGATATTAACATCGCCATTCGACAATGGTTCATAATTTTAAACCTTTGGTTGCGTACCACGATAACAATTGGAAGAATTAATTAATGCAATTATAGCAGCCTCACTTCATCATCGATTTATTTTTAAAAAATAATCTGTACAACATGTGTAATTTTTCTAATACAGTTATTTTATTTCGCTTATTTTAGGTAGAAGATATTATAGAATATGAAACTGGTATAACAGAAATAACTCAAAAACTAGAAGAAGCCATGGGAAGATATTGCAGAGTTTTTATTCTTTATGCAAGGTAAGTTATTTTGTATAATTTGATGCTTATAGATATTTTATTGCATAAAACAGGATTACTTTAAATTTAAGTTGCACAAAATCAAACTATATAGTATATAATGGAAGATTATATAAAGTAGTATTAGACAATTCCCGTAATTTCCCAAATAATATGTAGCAAATATACTAAAATCAAAATTGCTAATTGGAAAAAATATTAAAATAATTGAAATGATGTTTCCAATTTAAAGTAAATAAATCACATTTCCGACTTTATATTTATTTAAACAATAAAAAGTAAACTTTGAAAATAATAAAGCTTTTTTACTTGTAAAGTGATTTGCAAAAACTAAAAGAAATTACTCCGTTATAAAAAGAAATGTGATGTTTACATTTTACAGCAAATATATATATATATATATATATATATATATATATATATATATATATATATATATATATATATATATATATATATATATATATATATATATATATATATATATATTTATATATCCCATAAGGAATGATTATTTCATTAGTTTTTTATTCTCCAATTTACAAACAAAATAGTAAAAAGAAATTAAATATATTTCAAGTACAATTCTTTTCTTCGTAAATATACATTTATAAAATAATTTTTATAATCAAGCCTTGTTTCTTCTCTGGAAACAAAAATTTTTTTACTACAAAAAAGCGGCTTAATGTAATTTCTTTTTATGAAAAGAAGAAAAAAACTAATTATCTCCAACATTTTCGAAATAAATGCTTTTTAATTTTCTTAGTACGGCAAAGAACTAATTTCATTTTGCACTAATTTAAGTAATCGTGTGTTTTTAAAAATTTAAGAAATTTTTTAGTATTAAGATTGACTTCATTATGCTAATTGAATGAAAACGCAACTAAATCTACACACAACGCGTATAACATGAAATAATCATTTACCTTGTAATAAATTTGCGGATGGTCAGGAAACAGCATAAAAGTATAAACATTGAAAAGCATAAAGTGGCAACATAGTTTTATCGGAGGAATTTTATACATTTCTGCAGCGGAAGAATATATAATCAAATATACTGAACGCAATTTTGAATCAAAGGGAAAATAATTGAAGAGAAAATATATGAAATTATAATAAGCATTGACGCTGTATATTTTAATTTCTATACTTAAAATATTTTCTATGATACATTAAAGATTATTTCCAATAAATGACTCTTTGAAAACTTCAATTCCTTAAAAAATATTTTTGCTTCTTAATAATATGATTCTAGTTATAGCAGCTATAAGATAACAAATATAGTTTTGGTCCTTAAGTGGCTGTGATTTTCTAACAATCTGATTGTCCACACACTAAATTATGTTTTGACGTATCATCACCTTTAAGTTTCAAATTTTATGTAAAACTCATAATAATGACAGTATGAAAGGGAAAGGAAAAACTTTTACAATTATTAATTTTGTTGAAAAGGAAACAAGACAATTTGCTTTAATATCGAGGCAATAATAAATATTAAAAATGTCGCTCTATTAATTCGTATGTATATATATATATATATATATATTCTCAAAAATAAAGCAATAAAAACTATATATATATATATATATATATATATATATATATATATATATATATATATATATATATATATATATATATATATATATATATATATATATGTATATGTATATATATATATATATATATATATATATATATATATATATATATGTATATGTATATATATATATATATATATATATATATATATATATATATATATATATATATATATATATATATAAGTTACTTTTTTTCTTAATGACATAAATTCAAATGCATATATGATTAATGTATGATATATGAATGCAAAAAGTATAGTTTCATGGACAAACTTCAATTTTTTTAACTTTTTATATTAAACTGTCAAAAACTTAAGAACCATCAATATTTAATGCACCATTTAGATATAAACTTTTACTTTTCATTTCTTTAGTACGGACGACGCGGAGAGTATTTTTAAAGAAGTAGAGGCTTTGAACATGACATCACCTGGTTACGTGTGGATCGTTTCGGAACAGGCACTGCTTGCTCCAAATAAACCAGATGGTACTATATTCTTTGTTTCGTCTATAAAATATGTACTTATTTTTTTAACCATAACGTGGTTGTTTCTTTCATTGTAGTTGAGATTATGATTACGACACTTTATTATAATTCTCATTGGTTTAAAATGTCCAGGACGTCAGATAACATTTCATCTACGTCACAGCATATTGAGACGGAGTTGTAAATCCGTCTCGTCTACGGATTTGCTACCTGCTTTCAAATCGCATTATTCGAGTGGCAGCAAACAAGGCGAAGTTCACCCTCGAATGTCTGAGAATAGTGTCGAAGTTCATTTTGTTAATAAAACTATCTTTTATATAAGGTGTTAAACATCGATCTGAGAAGCCGTTTTCCATTGATTCAAGCCATTAACACATGGACAATAGAACCGCAGAAAAACCAAAATGAAAAAAGGTGACAAAACATCCACTTTATGGTTAGTTTAAATAGGCTAGGATGATTTAAATTTTCAAAAATTTCATTCATTAACAGAATTCTAAATTAATAATTTCAATATTTAATGATTTAGGCTTAGAATGATGTATTGATCTTCTAGCTTTTATATCACGATCTTATTTACGCATACATTTCCAGCTAAACTGTGTTTCATACATTGCATTTCTCATTGTCTGATGCAATGTATGAAATTACAGAAGTGATTTCTATGTGTATCAGTTATAAAATTCCACACTGAATACCGTTTAAGATTATTTTATTAAGAATACATCTTATAATGAACTCGAAGCATGACTTAGAATTTACCTCAAGTACCGTAATGACTTTAAGTATATCATGGGACAAACTTCATTTCCAATGATACCTCCTCAAATATATCTTAGAATGTATTCCATGCACCGCAGAATAAAACCGAATATTTTGCGATTCAACTATGAAAATATCTTTAAATATTCTTATCTTATTCCAAATACTTCAGCAGCTTTAAGTATATCTTAGGATACACTGCTAGTATAACAAAGTTTCTTATTTATTTTAGGATATACTATATCTATTCTATCCCATACTGAAATCAAAGCTAAACAATGTCTTCAAATATATTTTAGCACGAACTCAAAGTATGAAAATACTTAGAATGTATTTAAAAATATGGCAACATTTTCAATTACATGATTACATAATATCTTATAATTTTTAGATATAATCCCAAATTTTTAATCCTAAGGTGTGCTTAATCATAAGATATATAAAATCTAATCTGTTCATCTCATTTGTAAATTAATTTTCCCTTGAATAGGAAAATTACGTATATTAAAAATGTTTTTATATCGAATCCAACATTTTCTATTCAGTTATTAAGATTCGTTTACCATTGTTAGATTTGAAAATTATAGATAGCATATTCTCCACTCAAATTGGTATTTTTATTATAATCAGTTACTATTTTTTGAGAGAATGTACTTTTAGATTAAATATTATTATATTATATTTGTTATTGCATGAAAATGTTGAGAATTATGTATATAACTTTGACACAGAAAGTTAAAGATTGAAATTCGTGATTAAAAAATCAAGGTATCAAAACAGAATATAAATAAAACAAATTTAGTAAAAAAATTTTAATGCTGAAATAAATAGTATTTACCTTACCACAATATATGACAAAATTTCATTTTGACTTAAATCTTAGATTGTGACAACAAATTAAAACAAAACTTATAAAGTCGTTTTTTTTCAAATTTAAATCGGTGTCGAAAAATTTTCAAAATACCAAAATTAAAGGGTAGTCTAGTGATTCTAAACATTGTTTCATTTTTATTCGCATTGTTGTTAAGAAAAATATTTTTAAAAAATCCATCTTTAATAATGAAAATAATATCTAAACTGTAAAATTCTCTTCCAGGTGTACTGGGACTGAAGCTGGTAAATGCGACGGATGAAGAGGCCCACATCAAGGACAGTGTCACGGTCATTGCCAGGGCTTTTCGACAGCTGTACTACAATTCGTCCAACATAATAGAGCCTGCTCCTTCCGACTGCAGTACCCATGAAAAGGACTGGGACACAGGACAGAAATTCATCGGGTAGGCTTATTTCTTTTCTATATGTTCCTTATTTGCTAGCAATGATTATCAATAAAATTCAAATTCTAAATTATAGTACGAATACTATACAAAAATGTATTTATTTATCTATTAGAAATAGTCACTGGAATAATTCTTTGAGCAAAATTAATCCTTCCTTTTGCTGTAATTGGTTATCGTTCTTGACTACGAAACTGTTGGTCCCGGGTTCGAATCCTGGTTCGGTCATGGATGATACTTTCTCTCTGTGTTTCTCTGTTCTTTCTGCTGAGATGATGGGTGAATGTGTCCCACTCTATAAACGGATTTGTGGTGTAATGGCAAGGGTAATGCTACTCGCCTCCGTGACTTGGTTCACGGGTGCCCACCAGGTAATGATAACTGAGTAGCAAATTACCAGCCTTGTTGTTTTGAAGGGTTAGTCGCCCAGTACCCACCGCTATTCGAAATAGAAGACATTGAATCAAAAATGCCAACAAAGACTGTTTCTAAGTTGAAAAGAGATAAATTATTTTCCATAGCAGTTGTCAAGCTTTGAAAAAAACTTTTCATTTGAAGATTGGCGAATTGAGAACCGGATTAATAAGATTTGGCTCTTTTTAATTTGAAACGCGCACAAATAAAAAAATTAAAATTTATTCTTCACTGTAATGTCTTAAAATATTTTTATTTATAAAATAAATTTCCCAAAATTTATATATTTATTCATACGATTGCAATATCTGATATCTCATGTTAAAATTTATGATAGAAAACATATTTATCATTTCACAGATTTTTAAAAGAAGTTACAATTCAGCATGGTAGAACTGGTCACGTTGCTTTCGATGATAAAGGTGACAGAATCGATAGTAATTACGATATCATCAACATCGTCAATGGAAAGCCTTACACCGTAGGCGAGTACGTATACTCTCAGGTAAGATTAAGGAATATGGAGATAACTATTTTTAAAAAGGATTATTTAAAAATGTAAATTTTCTGTAAATTAATTCATTTAAAAATCAGCTTTTGGCTTTTCACTTTCACACTTATAGTTACTCATTTAACTTTAGTTCAAAATAACAGAAAATCAAATATTTGTGATTTGAATTTTTAATATTATTTAAAAATAAGCTTTTAAGTAATACTAAAATGCAAAATTTGATATTAACATATAATATCTTATTCTATATTAGTTTTATATACTAGTAAAACTTTATAATATATATATCAAGAAAATTCTTACATACCATCGTCCTATTCAAATCTGCTAAGTTTGGATAGGACGGATTTTGATATGTTTATTAATAAAAAAATAAGTTCATAAAATGGCAAATGTGCCTTTAAAAACTCATACTGATATGACTTGTTTCCAAAAACTTAATGCCTTAATCAAAAGAGATATTACACACTTTAATGGAAATGATGAAAGTTTATATATATATATATATATATATATATATATATATATATATATATATATATATATATATATATATATATATATATATATACAGGGTGATCCAAAAGTCAGGACGAACTTTAAAAATGAATAATTCAAAAACGAATCACGATACAAAGATGCGGTTTGCACCAAGCGGATGGAAAAAAAATCGGGTTTTGTGTGGCAATGAAAAAAAATAGTTCTGTTGGCGACCAACAGATGGCGCTGTCGGATTTTTGATGTAGGATTATGCAAAGCAACAAACTATATAAAAAGAAGCAACTGCAGCTGGTAATGGTAGTCGAAGCTGGTATGCATCGAAATGCTGTCCATAGTTGAGAAAGCCCTCTTAGTTAAACTGTTTTATAAGAATTTGGAAAGTGCCATTGCGGCATTGCGAGCATATCGCTACATGAAGGGTATGCGAGATAGCAAAGGACCAATAACGTCTTCTGCATTGAACAAAATTGTGAAAAAATTTGAAGCTACAGGTTCTTTGGCATCACGTCAAAGAAGTGGACGTTCCTCAACTGCAGCTGCTGTTGCCACGACAGTGGAGCAGAAGGTGCAAGCCATGTCGGCGGTTGCTGCACATGGGGAGTGTAGTGCTCGAGAAGTTTCGAGGCAGACAGGAGTGTCATACGGAAGTGTCTGGAGAGCGCTGCGAGTAATTTTGCAACGGTATCCCTACAAATTGCAACATAACTGAAAACTGAAACCTCCTGACTTCGACTCTCGCCGACATTTTGCGAATTTGGTCTTCAATAAGATGGAAGAGCAGCACGACTGGCTTCACACTGTGCTTTGGACAGATGAAGCACATTTCACACTCTCTGACGCTGTTAACACCCACAATTGTCGAGTGTGGACCACAGAAAATCCACATGCATTTGTTGAGGTACCCTTGCAACAGCCTAAAGTGACAGTCTGGCTTCACTGCTAATTTCATAATTGGTCCATTTTTTTCGAGGAAGTCACACAGACAGGTTTCCAAACAGTTTCTGTCACCGGTAAGCGATATCTAGCACTGCTACAGAACAGCATTATTACTGAACTGAAAGCGCGACAGGCACTCCAAACAGTCACCTTTATGCAAGATGGAGCCCCACCTCATATTGCTCTGCCTGTGCAACCCCTGCTGCGCTCAACATTTGGGGAGGATCGTATTATCAGTCGCTACTTTAATCACGCATGGCGTCCAAGATCTCCCGATCTCACACCCTGTGACTTTTGGCTGTGGGGCTTCTTGAAGTCAAAAGTGTACAGCTACCAACCGGCATCACTAGCAGCACTGAAAGATGCCATCCGCCAAAATGTGTCTGCCATAACGCAAGAAATGCTACTAAATGTTGTGAATGGTGTGGTGACTCGTCTCACAGCTTTACTTCTGAATGATGGACAGCACATTGAACATTTACTGTAGTAAGTACTAATTAACTGTAATTAATCTGATTTCATTAATCATTGTTTCATTTGTAAATCATCTTTTGTTGCAATAAAACACTATAGCGCCATCTATTGGTCGCCAACAGAACTATTTTTTTTCATTGCCACACAAAACCCGGTTTCTTTTCCATGCGTTTGGTGCAAACCGCATCTTTGTATCGTGATTCGTTTTCGAATTATTCATTTTTAAAGTTCGTCCTGACTTTTGGATCACCCGGTATATAATATTATTTAAATCCATTGATGTCATTCAATTACTATTACAACATTTCAAAATTGCATGCGAATATTTTTAATGAAAAAAAGTATTGATGAAAAAGCTATAAAGATACTTATATTTGCTTATAATATTAATGAATATCCTTCCTTTACAGATAAAAATCGACATGACTTTGACCTTGAATGTTCAAGATATCATTTGGCCAGGAAATGAACAGACGAAACCTAGAGGTTACATAGTCCCTACCCATTTGAAAGCAAGTAGCTTCTTATAAGTTCTTACGATGACAACCGACTCTCGTTAACTCGACTAATCACACTTTTGCTTTACTGAAAACGAGTTTTCCACGCATACCATAAAAATGGAAATTCTTATTAAATGGATGGTTATATTTTACAGCTCATAAAAAGAAAATTCATGAATTCCTGAAAAAATGTGTATACAATATAAAGAAAAATTAAGTCAAAGAGAACAAAATGTAATTTTCAAGCTTATTTCATTCAAAAAATTACTTCCTATACTTTTATTAAAGCATTTATTAGCTGATACAAAAACATTTTAAAGTAATTATGTAATTAGTTCTGTCTGTTAAAAGACATTCTTTTAACTCTATATTATTTTTCTTCTAAATTTTGCAATATACTATGCTACACTTAACATATTATTATCACATTAATATTTACATAATAAGTAAATTATTTACATTAACATGCATTTTAGTTTATGCCTGCAAAAATCAGACACTTTTCCTATTCTTCGTTAACGAGAGTCAGTTGCATTTTTAATCTGTTAGTACATAAATTTGCCAAAAGATGGCAGCAACGTTCCTTTAATTTATTTTGAAAATTTATAATACGATATTTTTGTATGTCTAGTTTTATTTTATCGCAGTGGAATATTCATAAATAAAATATTTTAACTCTGCAGGTGGTTACAGTTCCTGAGAAACCCTTCACGTGGGTTCGTGAAGTAGAAGATCCGTCTTTGTGCCTGGAAGATGAAATTCCGTGTCCTCGTAGAAACAAGACTAGTGGTAACAATCACAACAATTTATATTCTTACAATTTATACAAAAACACTATATGATAATATACTTTGCCATCAGTTAACAGAATATCTCTGTGAGAAAAATTTATATCATAATATCTGATTTTTCTGTCAGCTCAAATAACATCATATTTACAATGCGGTTGTCCAATGAAACAAAATTTGTTAATTTTTTTAACAACTGTACCTGCCGTTATTCCAAAAAGTGTAGACAAGTGGACCACGCTTTATTTTGTCTTTCAATGGTAAAAGATTTTAAATTTGTAATCCCATCTATTGTTTTGAAGAAAAGATATATCAGTTCTGTTAAGGCGTTGCAACTTGTGTAACTAAGATAGCTTCACAACAATTGTAAGACCTTTCGCTGCCTATTTTGATGCGTCAAAATATAGGAATTCGTGGGTCTACGTGGTCCTCCAAGGAACATTCTCCTTAACCACACACTCAATAAATGTTTGGTTTAAAGTTGAAATAAGAGCTGTTCAAAAAGGTGTCAAGCTACTGTACCATTTGTGATTTTGTTTTCTGAAAGATAATGTTGATGACGTTATTAATGTGAAAGTGTAAAATAAAAGTATCACATTCACACAAGACACATTCAACTCATCACTTACCAATTCATTCTGATTGATAAAACTCATTAACTGATTGAAATTTAAGTTATACGGATTTCATTAACTAAATATCATGAATTAGTTTTCCGAAAATGAACGAATCTAAGAAAAAATCTATTAGTTATGATTTTTTTTATTACTAGTATATTATATTATCAAACATAAATTTCTTTTAGAATTTTCTTTTGGTACAAAAATGAATTTACTGCTTACAAATGCAATAATAAAGGAAATCTATTGGGTAATACTTCTTTTCAGAATGAGTTTTAATACTTTTTCTTTGATTTTGATAGTTTAGCTAATACTTTAGAAATTTATGAATTTCATAAATTTTCTATCGTGACAAGGATTTGATAACAAATGCTGACTTCATGTAAAAGCTTACTATCTGAAAATTTTTGCATGAAGTTTGAGTTTCGATAAATTATGTGATTTTTACACTAGTAAATACTATATCTAAATAAATATTCATTTTCTATAGATTCTTAAATGTAAATATTAATGTACGTAAATTTTGAATATATTGAATTGAAAATATTTGTGTTTTCAGGGGAACAGGACATGTACTGCTGTCGTGGATATTGCATGGACTTATTAAATGCCTTAGCAAATCAGTTAAATTTTACCTACAACTTATATCAAGTTGAAGATGGACTATATGGAAGTTTCGATTACGTAGGTATACGTGAATGGAATTTATGTCGGAAAGAAATAGATTTCTTCTTTTGTTATTCAATTTTTAACATTATTCGCTAATCTTACTTTAATTTGAAATGTCAAATTCACATTTACAATGCTTAATTTGTCTTGAATATACTGAACCAACAATGGATTATTGGCAATAATTAGATCGATAATATATGAATGTTTAATTCTAAGAATACCAAGACGAAATAAATGACTTTTTAAAAAAATATTGAACATTCTTTTGTAAAAATAAGTGGCACAGATGCCATACAATCCAGGATGACGAGTTCTGAATATTTTTGCGACGATGAAATATCGCAAAGTTGACGTATTATGTCGTCTCGCGATGACATATATAAATACTAGAATTGCCATAATAGGATTTTTTAAATAACCTTATAGGTCTTCATCTCTATGATGTAATAAAAACCAGGTTGCCATATTAGCAAGAAAATCCGCCAAAAAAATCACAAAACTCCGAATTTTGTCTCAGGCTCAGAACCTGGCTTATACCCAATCTATGCCAAATAAATATATTACAATTTCTTAATTCTTAGTCAACAGTTATAGTGTAAATGATCTTTTTAATTGAATATTTGTGGCAAGAAAAGCATAACTAATTTAAAGGGTTCAATATGTTGATTGAGAATCATTGTCGGAATTCCTTTCTCAATGTATTTCAGGTGAATGGCTCTGAAAAGAAGATATGGACAGGCATGGTTGGGGAGCTGGTATATGAGAGAGCGGACATGGTAGTGGCACCCTTAACCATCAATCCAGAGCGATCACAAGCCATCGAGTTCTCAAAACCGTTTAAATATCAAGGGATAACGATTCTAGAAAAAAGGTACCAGATAAAGATCCATTTAATTTTAACTTTACATGTCATGCAAATAGAATTAGTCGCTTTAATCACGCATTCAAAATCAATGATAGATAATATTCACAAGCAAGTATTATATTTAGAGTTAATTTATGTACTTTATATATGTATACTTGTGTTGCCTACATTTGTACATTGATGCTCCAATATATTATTATTACAAAAGAAATAACTTATTTGATATTATTAATATCATAACTAGTATTGTAACACCAGAATACACACACACATATATTCGATCACTTGTATGTATATAACTTGAACAAAAGCTAAAAGAAGAACAATAGACAATTTATTACATGTAGTAAACAGATGGAACATCTAACCAACAGATAATTTAAAAAGACAAAGACTTTTTAAGCTAATTCTTTTGAAGACATGTTCTTTTTTAGCATTTGTTCAATTAAAAAAAAAGAATTCGATTACTTATATTATTTTGGTAATTTTATTTAAGCTGCTTTCACGCTGAATGTATTGCTAAACGTATAATTTTTGTGTTTATTCTTGCATTAATTGTAATTATCAGGTTTTTCATAACAATCTTGTTGATTGTAACTCTTTTCCATTTGTAAATAGAAAATTCTGTCAGTAATGTCATACCAAATATTTATTTTCTATAAATAGTGTAATCCTAAAAAATCTATATTAATTTAAATAAATATTATAAATAGAAACTTCATCGCATTAAATTTATATAAAAATAATTTATAACAAAGATTTTAAACATTTGGAGTAAGTAATTTAGTTAGAAAAACATTAATTATTTTAAAATCCCTCTATGAAGTTTCCTGTGTTGATTATACATTATGAGTTTTTATAAATGGGTTACATAATCTCTGTTATTTTTCTCTTATTAATTGGGACCAAGTTCAGTATCCCCATACACTTGGCAACGCGGCGTTGTCGCCAAGTCGCCAAGCTAGGCGCGCGTTTATTAAAACGGGAAATTTCCCTAAGTTCGATCGAAAAATAAGCATTTCAGAAAATTTAAAAAGGAAATAAATATAAATAACGGACTTACTTGATATGAAGTTAAGCTGACATAGAATTTAAATAAAATAATTACACCTTCTCCAAGTCAATTTCCGTTAAAAAATTAATATTTGCGAAACCTAAATTAATTAATAATTTGGTATCCTGAGCAATAATCCATCATTATTATCTTTAATTTTAGCTAATATAATTTGTTGATATTTTTCGACAACATTTTTACATGAGACATTTTTAATTAAAACAATAAATAAAGTAATTAAAACAATAAAAAGATGATAATAAATTAAGAAAACGAAATAAGGAAAAAAGAATATTTAAAGATTTTAAATTTATAAAATATATTATTTAATAAAAAAATATATTAAAATTAAACCAAATAAAAGTAAATAATGTAAAAGAAATAGTAAAAAAAATTACGATAATTGGACACTGGCGACAACGAAACACAAGAGTGGGAAATCCAATGATTTCATCAGCAACAGTAAACGAAATTAAAATGACTAACAATAAAAACGTAGAACAATTAGCAAAGAAAGTTAGACTAGATTACGACAAAAATAGTTTTGGAGCTTTATGCTCGTAGGCTTGTAGCTCGCATTGAGTAAGATTAAGTTTTTACAGAAAGTTCTGGAAAGTTCTCGAAGTGAAACTGAAAAAGCTATTGCCACTAAAAAAAGCACATATATAACGTAAAAATTATTTAAAGCACGAGAAAAATGGAATCTGGCAACGAAAAATTAAAAATAGTAACAAAAACTAAATTTGGCAACACTACAATAAAAACAAAAGCTGAAATCGGCAACACTACAACGTAAACAGCGGTTACCAGATTTGGCGAGAAATCAGTGCATGGGGATACTGAACTTGTTCCATTAATTGTGCCAAATATTTTAAGAATCTGTTTCCAAGTATATCGAATTCATAGTTATAAAATTAACAACTGTTTTTTCTTAAAGCTTAAATTGTACATTAAATATGATACGTTTGAAATAGTAAAATCTCCTGATGAGACATAATAACTCATAATTAATTACCTCATTTTTTTAAAGATATTTTATAAAACTTAGCAATTGTTTTGCACTTGAGAAAATTAAAATTCTTCTCTGGTTGCAATATTTAAATTTTTAAAAAATTTCGGACTCTATTTCTTAAATTAGTTTTATCTAAAATCTTTATTATATAATCATTATTAATCCTTTATATAATATTTTTATTTTTGTTAAAAAATACATGATTTCATGATTTAAATTTTTTTGCTAATATCATAATGTAAACAGTATATAAAATATTTTATTTATAATGAATAGTAAGTACATTTTTATATTTTTGCCATGAGAGATGAAAGTTTTAGTCTGCTAAGAACCTAAAATGATAAGAATTGGCGATGAAAAATATATATACCCTCGCCAATTATCATTTTTTAAGTTTTTTGATTTATCTGTTGCCAAAAGTAAAATCTGTGATGTTTATAAAATTTTAAAAACAATGTATATTTTTCATTAAACTAAACACTGATTTTAACATTTGCTCTATCATTATAATTTAGTTCTTTTCATCAAAACTTTAATAAATTTTTTGAAAATTCTATTTTATTTATTAATTAAGAGTATTTTATTTATTAATTAAGCAGTGTATTAAGAGTGTAATTTATAATAATCTGTATACAATCACAAAACTTTAAAATAACGAAAAATAACCTATTTTTACTCTTTTTGTTATTTAATAACTTGGCTTGATATAAATAAAATACGAGCTTCAAATTTCAGTAAAAAATTAATTATTAAAATGAATGTAAAATTTTTGATGGAAAAAATATAATCAATGATAAATGCTTCAATTTAAAGACAGTAATATTAAACTTAATCAAATTAAATTTAATGAAAATTTTTTAAGTATTTCTTTATGTTCAAAATTTTGGTCAATATTTATTTACTTTTTGACTGTTTTTGAATATAATAATTATATATTGTGCAAAATATATTGTATGCAAAAGAGAAGTTTCGTACTTCAGTATTATTGAATTTGCTTAAATTTATTTGTACATAAGGTTATTTGAGAATCAACCTGTATAATTTGAAATATTCGAGTATTTATAGCAAAAAAATATAGATAATATATAGATACTTTTAATATTTCTCATCATAAAAATTCCTATTGAAATTTTCAGCATCCTAAAAGTTCAACGTTGGCGTCCTTTTACAACCCTTCCAAAAAACACTGTGGATTCTTGTCATGGTCTCTGTACACGTGGTAGCCTTGGCTCTGTATTTACTGGACCGATTCAGTCCATTCGGTCGCTACAAGCTGCCAAGTAGCGACGCTACGGAAGAAGATGCCTTGAATCTTTCCAGCGCCATCTGGTTTGCGTGGGGAGTGTTATTAAACAGTGGAATAGGCGAAGGTGTGGATTTATTTATGTAATCAGATCATATTAATAGTTTATTTATTGAAGGAAAAAATTATCGATTTTTTATCCAGATGCCTGTAATGTTATTAGTATCGTAATATTATTTAAATTATTGTGATAAGTTTTAAGCCATATATTTGGACAGAAATAGTGTAAGATAAACCAAATATTTCATTAAAAATTATTTAATGAATGCATTTATAAGAACAAATATCTTTTAGCTATATTTAATTTTTTAAGCATGTGATTTGTTAGCAAAATTAATATGTGGGATTTTTATATTATTTTTTACTAATTTTTTTTTATTTTATAGTTATCAAATAAGATGAAAAATTTTTTATATAACTATATGAACTGTAAAATCAATTATAGTAGATTCACAACTATCCTGACTATAACTAATAGAATTTGCGATTCAAAGGAAATGTGATTCCCCAAAAAATTTATTACTGATCATTCATATGAATGAGATAATAAATAACTATCTCATTTAGATAGCTTATAAGCAATTTTAAATCTATACTTGCTTGTATAAATAAAAAAGAGGGTTTTTTTAATTAATTTTTTATTGAAATTATCTATTTTTTATATGCAGCGTTTGGGTGCATGAGCTATCATCAAAAAATTCTTGGAAATTTTAAATATTTTATTTTCCCATGGAAGTTGCTATCGAATAATTACGTTGAAATTCAACATAAACAATTGATTACTTTAAAATTAAGCATACAAAAGAACTAGTTTTATTTAATTTATCATAAATCACAAGAAACATTTCTTTGCTAAAAAGATTCATTAGCAATTAAAAATCCTAGTTTTTACTAAGGAAAATGAAAAGGGCATGATAAAGGTACATATTTATTTAGATCTAATTTAGCTAACAAAAATATTTTTTATGAAATAATACTATTAAATTTAGCTTAAGTAAATTTCTTCTGAAAAAAAAGGAAATTTTTTTTTCTGAAAAATAGAAAATATAGATTTCTAACCAATAAGTTTCAAATTTATATAATACGTATTTACAATAAATTTTGTGGGTATTGTTGAAACATTACACTTCTGTGCAACCTTATTTTTCCATTTCAGGTACTCCACGCAGCTTCAGTGCTCGCGTATTAGGCATGGTTTGGGCAGGTTTCGCTATGATAGTTGTAGCATCCTACACTGCCAACTTGGCAGCCTTTCTCGTTTTGGATAGGCCTGAAACCTCCCTCACGGGCATCAACGATGCCAGGGTGAGCCACTTTCTGATTCTTTCACGATTTTACAAATGTAAACTCATAAATTACATCGTCTGTATATGTTTGTGAAGTATTATATAAAAATCTGTGTTTGTGTATATTTATAAAATACTTATTTATTATCCTGTAAGCCATTTTGGCGCCACTTTATTAACCCCACTAGGGGAACTATTTTACATTAAATAAGGCGAAGATATTTTGTATTAAACTACAGTAACTTGGCAACGTATGTTTTTGGTGAAAATGGTCTACGAGGTAATGCATAAGAACTATTTGTGTGAATACGTATTCTATATTTTTAATGAAGAAAATTTTGATAATATTGCCTTAACTGATATCAATTTTAAGACACATTTAGAGTCGTAACTGAATTTAGATTTTTTTTTAAGTTGCTTTTTTGTATTTCATATTCTAAGATATTATTAAACATCTAAAGTTGAAGTTATAACTTTTGTTTTTATAACTTGCATCATTAGATTTTGTTAAAAAAAATATTAGTATATATGCATGAATTGTTTTAAAATATCTATTTATAATAACTTTGGTTGGTGAATGACTTATTTTTTTGTATGGAGTAAAGTAAAATATAATTTAAAATTCTGAATTTTCTCTTATCCTATATCTTTTGCCTAACTACATTTATTTTCAAAGAAATTATATTTCTAGCAGTTCCTTACAAAATTATATTTCTAGCAGTTCCTTTTTTCAAATTGTATTTTTTCTAATATTGAATTAAAATGAATACTTTTTATGTGAGTTTTTAAAAAAACCCTATTTGAAAAAATGGATTCAAACTTAATGATTAGGAAGTTCTGAAGAATTTATAACATCCGAATGAATATAAATAAGGGTATATCCTGCACATCATACCGAGTTATCTGCGTATTATCCTTTCCGTATTGAGAATCTGATTTATTTTGCAGAAATTATTGACAACACAACTCCAATAAATATTCCATAATTTTTACCACTACTTTTAATTTAGATATATCAATTTTTTGATATTTTTACCTATCCTATTATTAACATTTTTTTAATAATTAAAGAACCAAATAAAAAATTTAGTTAACTTTTAAATTAAAAATTTTAAACAAATATTCATGAACAATAAACTAGAAGATTAATTTTTGATTTGAAAAACAGTATTTATTACCAGTTGAGAAATAAATAGTTACAGAGGGTATTAACACATTTTTAGAACAATTTTGGGGCCGTTTAATTAATGTTTAAAATGTAAAGACTATTTTTTTAAATGTTCGATCTGATAGCCTTTTTTCTGGACTATAAGTCTGCATCGTTATTTCCATGATATAAGAGCTTTTTGTAAAATTTCCAGTGATATTGCTTTCCATTCCTTTTCCACTACTTTCCAGAGTCCATCCATCATGGTGGGTTTGCGTTTAGAAAGAGCTCTTTTGAACAGACCAAAGGCACAATAGTCCATAGGTGAAACGTCAGGGGACTTTACAGGAATATTTTGAAAAGATATATATGCATTACCTGTATTAGTCTTCATTTTTTCAAGGAATGCAGTGGTAGTTTTCGAAGTATGACTTGTAGCTTTGTCTTGTTGATGTTTCACTCTTTGAAAGTCTTTGTATCCAAGAAGTGGAATTTCTTCTGTAAATATTGAACGTAAAACCTTCTCCTGATTGTATGATGAGTTGATTTTAACATTTTTTTCTACTCTTCTTATTTTTAATTTCCCATTGTAGGAGAAACCATCGACTATCATAAACCCCTTACTAAAACTTTCTTTACATTGAGGGAACCATGTTTGTACATTTTTTTCCTCGTTTCCTATAGTAAATAGACCTTTTTTTGTTGCAGTCATTTAGGTAAACCCATGATGCTTCATCATGGGTCACAATGTATTTCCATTTATCTCCTGTTAAATGGTTTTCATACAGGATTCTACAAAATGTTTTGCGTTGAGGCACGTGTGTCGGCAAAAGCAGGTGAACATTAAGTTTTTTAGCTTTTTTAAGTTGTAGATCTTGATTTATAATTTTTTTATTTATTGTTGATACAGATGTATCTAAAGACTTTGCAATTGATTTCTGTGTTGATGGATTTTCACTTGTTACTTGCGATTTCCCTTTAGGAACATTTGAAACAGTATGCACTTTTTTCGGATATTCGTTTGGAATCTTCTTTCCATGTAGCAATAATGATTGACAATTTTTACCTTTCCGATTAATGATGTTGCTTATTTTGCACTTAGAAATTTTAATACCATGCATTTCACAATGTTTTTAAATCCTGGAATAAGAATATTTCTCTTCGGAAAGCGCAAAAACATATCCCTCAATCCACAGCTTGTTTACATGCTACATTTTGAAAGAATTATAAATTTAAAAGTAGCAGCCGATATTAATCATTTCAAATAATAAGCTTTTGCCAAAAAGTTTTATTTCAAAACATTTACTTTTTTAAAATTCTTAATCGAAAGCGTTCTAAAAATGTGTTAATACCCTCTGTAATTAGTAGATTAGAGAACAAATATATATATATATATATATATATATATATATATATATATATTATATATATATATATATATATATATATATATATATTATATATATATATATATATATATATATATATATATATATATATATATATATATATATATATATATATATATATATATATATATATATATATATATATATATATATAATTATGATAGACAATAATTTTCTGCACCTATGTCTACCTGTTTTTATATGGTATATAATATAAATATTATTTATAATATATTCAAATATTATGTTGATTTGCTTGCTTGTGTTCCTGCATTCCGTGCGGTACTAGGTAGCACTTTCAAAAGCAAATGAACATAGGAAGTTTTGATGTGTACGCACTGCGCATTAATAGAAAATCACGCTTTATATGTATGGACTACTGGAGAAGCTCAGCATACTATAGCACTGAGGCAAGTGCAGCTATATTTTTCCTGCACTTCATTCAGAATCATCGGAAGGTACGTTTTATTAAGCGTTGTATTAGAGCGGGGATTTACGTGTTGAAGCACTTTTGGTTTTTTAACTGATTAACTGGCCATACGATTTTGCAGACGGTTAATGTTTACATTTATATATTGTAAAATTTTGTTTTCATGGAAATATAAAAAAAGAATTTCATCAATATAAAGAGAAATGTTTTAGTGTGGTAAAGTTATTTCGGTGATGTATTATATTTATAGAAATAATTTGCTAAAAAGCAATTTTATTTTGTTAGTTAAAAAAGAAATGAATTTTAACAGAACAGTCCAAAGTTTACCATTCATTGTGCCTTACAGACAGTATATAATTTATATCTGTAACACCCCATCCCTGGTTTTGTTTTTAAAAATTGTCAAGATGTTTTCCTCAGAATGTATGATTTCTCAGAAATATTATATAAACAATTAATATTATTAATTGTGGATGTGGATTAAATTATATATCTTAATTTAATAAATATAATTAAATCCATTGACCAAACAAGAAACAGTTCGTTTTATTGTGTCAACGGTCAGTGAAATCATCTGCACGTGGAATAGACGTTCGGTTTGTTGGCACCAATGAGCATCCTGATGAGGCACCGCAGAGGCCGGCGCCGTGTGGTACTACATTTGATGAAAATGTGTTTTTCGTGGAAGCCCGAAGCGTTGCTTTTTCGCCAAAGATATGACACCATGCAACACAAGAAATGATTTTTGCTTCAGTGCTAGAAGAATTTTCACAAATTTAGCTGTTTTTATAGTTATACCTCGACTACTCGTTTATTTACTCATTACCTACTAATAAATATTTTATTTATTGTATTCTTTAAGTTTATATTCATAATAAATAACCCATTTCAGAATGGAGAACTGAAATGTCTCAATAATTGAAGATTTATTGGAAAATCCATTTTCGAAACGAGACGTTACTACAAAAAACGAAACGAGCGAAAAAACGAAAAGCCGCATATAATTCTCTCTATCGCAAAACGTTAAGATTAAAGGACAACATTGTACGACATTTTCAAAAATCTATGTATGAAAAATTTAAATGGTTAACAGGTTCTAGAGAACTGAATAAGTTGTACTGTTGGCCACATTAACTTTTTGTTGTAATTGAAAAGGATTAGAATATTTGGACAAAACAAGGCTATAGCGATTTAAATCATCTCTACAAATCTGCAAAGAAACATGAAAAAACGCTCTATCTCACATAAATGCCGTAATACTATTAAAAACATTTGGTACCATCTGGATAGATTTAATGTTAGATCAACAAAAGGCTTCATCTATATATATTTATATTTATATATATATATATATATATATATATATATATATATATATATATATATATGTATATATATATATATATATATATATATATATATATATATATATATATATATATATATATATATATATATATATATATATATATATATATATATATATATATATAATATATATATATATATATATATATATATATATATATATATATATATATATATATATATATATATATATATATATATATATATATATATATATAAATATATATATATATATATATATATATATATATATATATATATATATATATATATATATATATATATATATATATATATATATATATATATATATATACATTGCTTTAGAGATGGATAATTTAGCGAATATCGAGAAAATCAATAGGAAATTTTGTCGAAGCAAAATAGATCACCACTTAATAGAGAATCATGAAATTCTATTGAATTCATTTAAATGCTCAAAAAAGAAATCTCGTTTGGTAAAAGAAATGAACAGTAAATATGTGAGGGAAAAAAGAATAAACTATAAAGTATTTTCCAGTGTAGCTTTAACTACCGGAAAAAAGTACATAATATCTTCCGAATAAATCACTTTACTACACAAAAATGAGAATAACCTCCCCAATAACAGAGGTTTACTATATTGTGACAGTATACATTTTTCTCCCAAATAGTTGATGTATTAAAATTTTTAATATATGAAAGGATTGTTCATAATGCTTTTTTGTTTGAAAAATTTTATATACTTTGAGTGATATAAACCTTCAAAATATTTTGATTTTATGTGAGATACAGGGAGAAATAATAAAGCTATTTCTCAGTTTAAGCCATTATATTAATTAAGTTTACAGATCCTATGAAACTAAATATTTCATGACTTTGACTGTTGATATCAAATTTATGAAAAATTCTGAGCCGTGGTTTCAGCATCGGCCATCCACCCGGAAGGGTGGAGTTCGATTCCCAATGCCACCAAAGACGCACCGAGTGCATTGATATATGTGCTCGTTAAATCTGTGGAATCGAAAGTCCTGTTGTCAGTAGTTGAGCAGTTACCATGGACGTAATGGTCTGGAAAAAATATTTTCTCTCTTCAGATTAATGTAAAAATTGAGGGAATGGATCTTCTTGTGGTGCCATCTATCGGAAGAGTTTAGAGTAAAGTCTTACTTTCATCTTTGTGGTACTCTGGTTATACGAAAGACTCACATTATTGACTTAAATTCGTATAGCTAATAGCATAGTGAGCTTGATTTGTCCAAGTGTTGTAAGTAACAACAATATGAAAAGTTCCATGGTGAATTAATTTAAATTAATGAAAATAATAAAGTAACGATGAGTTTGATAGTTGTTCGTATATTGCATGAAATTGTATAGTTTAACCTTATCTTGGTATAATGTACTTGATATACCATATACTATACGTTGAATTATAATCACTATAGCAATTAGTCTGTATTTTCCGAATAAAAATGTCCTGATAATTTTCTTATTATTACAGTTAAGAAACCCAATGGACAACTTCAAATATGCTACTGTGAAAGGCAGTTCTGTGGACATGTATTTCCGCAGACAAGTTGAACTTTCCAATATGTACAGGACGATGGAGGGTAAAAATTATGATACAGCTGAAGAAGCGATAGCCGCTGTAAAATCAGAGTAAGCATTTTATGAAGCATGTGTGCATGCACTCATTCTGTAAGATTTAGCAAACGGATGAAATTTGTTATTAATATCCTATCAAGGGCATTTAATGAGTACATTCGTAATTTATACAAAACAATTACGTGGGTGCTTGTGGTTTTCCATGGGCCCCTTCATCAAAGAAGGTCACTAATCCACGCTTAAACTATTCTCATACCATTAATTTACATATTTTTAATTTCCATTTCATTTTAAAGATACAATTTTTCACGAAATATTACGTGACTTGGTAACAAGATATCAAACGTTATATATACTATATTACTAAATATAGACAATTATAGCAGGATGTTTCATTGTTTATAAATTTCAACAAATTAAAATTAAAAAACAAATTTGCATAAAGTTTTTAGTTTTTACCATCCCATTTAAAATAAACTTCAATATATATCGGACTATATTTACAATTTTACTTTAATAACGTAGTGCTTTAAATTAATTATGATATGTAATTAATTTGCATATTTTTAATTAATGCAGTGTTAAATTCTTAACAAGTGTTGCTTAAAATAAATGCATTCCTTTTTAACATAGCAGTTCAAATATAGTATAGTTTAATTAACTGTTATTCGTGCATTGACTTATAATATTCTGATAGAACTGATAGATGTCGATCAAGAATTAATATTTTCAATGGAGCTTTGTCTTTTATAAATTCTTGTTTATGATAAGAAAAGCATAATATTGCTCAGTAGTTTTATATATAAATGTGTCTTGTCGCGTTGTTTTATTTGCAAATGTGTCTTGTTGCATAGTTTTATTTACAAATGTGTCTTGTCGCATAGTTTTATTTACAAATGTGTCTTGTCGCATAGCTTTATTTACAAATGTGCCTTGTTGTATTGTTTTATTTATAATTGTGTCCCGTTGCATAATCTTATTTATTAATGTGTCTTGTTGTATTGTTTTACTTACAAATGTGCCTTGTTGTATTATTTTATTTATAAATGTGCCTTGTTGTATTGTTTTATTTATAAATGTGCCTTCTTGCATTGTTTCCTTTAGAAATATACCTTGTTGCGTTATTTTATTTAGAAATGTGTTTCGTTGCATTTTTTTTATTTACAAATGTACCTTGTTGCATTGTTTTATTTACAAATGTACCTTTTTGCATTGTTTTATTTACAAATGTACCTTTTGCATTGTTTTATTTACAAATGTACCTTTTGCATTGTTTTATTAACAAATGTACCTTGTTGCACTGTTTTATTTACGAATGTGTCTCGTTGCATTGCTTTACTTAGAAATGTGTCTTGTTGCATTGTTTTATTTACAAATGCACTTTGTTGCAGTGGACTAAGTGCCTTCATCTGGGACTCCTCTCGACTGGAATATGAGGCCGCTCAAGATTGCAATCTGGTGACGGCTGGCGAGCAGTTCGGGCGATCCGGCTACGGGATTGGCCTACAAAAGCACAGCCTCTGGGCCGACCAGGTCACGCTCGCTCTTCTCGGCATGCACGAAAGTGAGACACTATCGGTTACAGTTACCATACCATTTATAAGCATACATGTTTATCTGTGGAATAAATATTACATTGTAAGCAATTTAAAATCCAAAGGAGGTCTTTTTTCTTCCAATCTGTTCTTCTCATATGAAAGAGCTTAAATGTTTTTAATATGCCAATGCATGGATGTCTCTGTCATCATTTCCTGTGTATTGGATATTTTAGAAATTCACGGCAATAATTTTCATTGTTGGTATCTTATCAAAGATTTTAATCAAGTGCATCAAAACATGAAACTAAAAAATTTTGTTTTCCATCATTTTTAACAAATTAAAAATTCTATTAACAAAGTATTCTGTATATTATTTTGTTTAATACTACTTTTAAATACATGTCGATCAGCGATGTAAAAGAATTAGACTTTTGACAGCTTTGCTGTAGGGAAAATTTAAGAGAAATATTTTATTTGATATTATTAAGTGATTTCACAAAAGAAAAGTCATTAGCGTTTTCAGTGGCTTCTTCTTAATAATGGAAAAATAAATAAAATTGGGATCATAATTTGATATCTTCAAGAGTCTTTAAAGAAACTGTATTGTACCGAGCTTCAACGGGTTCGTGTCGATTGAGAGTTGAATAAAGCAACCACTTAATGAACACAAGACTTTTATTCGTAAAAAAAAACTTCACTAGATAAACGAAATTCCCGCTGTAACAATCACAATTATACAGCTACAATTCGTCAGATATAATAAGAAACAGCTTCTAATCACAGGTCTCAATTTATACCTGACTTGGCGGAGAAATCTACCAATTTCGCCAAGGTTCTGGAAGCTTCTAGGCTAGCTCGAAAAATATTGGTCCTAGAGCTTAGGTGATGGATGTTTCCAGAAGTATCGATTTCTCGCCAAATCGCCAAGAATCTCGCCAACCGTTGCCAAGTCGCCAAGAATCTCGCCAACTGTCGCCAAGTTGCCAAATCATTATGAAATCCGCTTTTAAACTACAACAAGTCTAAATACCGCAATTTTTGCCCAAAATGTGAGAATTTCAGATCTGTCTGAGATATTTTAAGACAAATATAATCATTATTTATAAATTTGTAACATTATATATGTCATTTCATTAACATTACTCGTCTATAGTTTTTAAAGTTTAAAATTAATATTTATGTCATTAATCTTGTCATCACCCGTTCAAACACTGGAAATGGAAATTTTATCTGACATATTTACATTTAATTGTAATGCCTTTTTCTTTAAATAACGTATCATTTTTAATATTTCTTTTAAAAAAAACTATATTTTTCTTTGCTTAAATGTTTGAGCATGATAAAAAGTCTTCTGAATACATTTGTCATTTTATACAGAGAGATTTGAGAAAATTTGTCATTTTATACACATTTAAAATAAACATGAATTATATTTCGCAAATTAATTTAACACGCGCGGTTTTTCTTAGAATATTAAAATAAAAATCTTTTTAGATTAATGTGTAGAACACGTGAGTAAAAAGGTAAAACGAAAATTAAAAGTAATTAATCATAAAATTATTTTGCATTTAATTATCTAATTTTCAAGAATGCACCAAATATTTTGTGTACACATTAAATTCTATTGAACTACATGCCTGCCCTAAGTTCAATAGAAAATAAAGTTTGAGATCAAAATATTAAAATAAAGATGATAAAGTAAATATATGAAACAAAATACACAAATAAATATGTGGAAAATGTAAAATCTTTAAAGATATTCTTTACAATGTCTTTTAAGTTTACAAAAGGAAATGTTAATGATTTACAAACAAGCATGTTGAATTATATTACATTTGTAATGAAGAAATCAATTTAATGATTTTAATATAATTGTTGTAAATTAGCCTTTCTCTGATAAAATTTTAAGAATTTCGAGTAAAATTATTTCTTTATGTAAATTATTTATTCCTATAAATTTTTTATTAATATCAATTCATTGAAAATAATGATATGGACTACGATTTGTGGGAATTAAAATATATTGTGTATAATATTTACTCAGCGTTAATTAAAAAAAACAATGGCATCCTTGAAAAATGATAAAAAAATGATGAATTTGATAGTGAAATATTTTACTCTGTAAGAGAAATAAACTAAAATCCTGAAGTAAGTTTTTATAAGATGTTTATAAGAAGAAAGTCCGATGTTTCTTGACTTGCATCCAATTCTTCAATGAACATGTTGGATTTATGCTTAACAAATGTTTGATATTAAATAGATAATATATTTATTATTTTTCTTTTAATACTTCCTTAAATTATTAAATTATCCATTTTTTGCATTTGAAATAATCTTAGTTTTAGACATTTGGTACAAACTAATAGTTTCTCATATGTGAAATTGGTATTAAGCACGTCTTACTTATCTTCGTAAAATATTTGTACTAACCATGTTAATTAAAATCATCTACGTTGTCAGTTATTTTGATTTTAAATATTCGTAACAAAGGATGATAATTTCTATATACATGTTTAAACTTAAAATATTTACAAAAATAAAAAAGCATTGAAAATGATTCGATTTATTGTCTTGTCACTTTGTTGTCTTTTTTTTTCAAATGAGAGCTAATTAGACCAAGAATTACAGTTAAAAGTTAATTCAGAACCATTATAAACATCTAGGCACAGCTGGGAAGGGAACTCATGAACTTTCAAACTGAAGACCAAAATGCTAAACATTCGGGTACTGATTTTGGTTTATTTAAAATAATATATACCTAAAAGGAAATCTTTTGGAAAATTTTAAAATTGGAAATAAGCTTCAGATGTCTGCTTCTCACAAAGTATCTCATTTCTACCACCTTAATTTTAAAAGTGTTCGAATTATAAATTTTCAGAAAAAAACATCTTTGGCAAAATCTATTTAAATTAAATATTCGTTCGTAATTTCTTTATATATAAAATATCGAATAGAAAATCTGTCTTATTTTTTGGAAACAGGTGGTTATATGGAAGATTTAGACAACCGCTGGATCTTACAAGGCAGTGAGACATGTGAGAAAAATGAAAAATTTCCCGCAACTTTGGGCTTGAAGAATATGGCAGGTAAGTATATATATATATATATATATATATATATATATATATATATATATATATATATATATATATATATATATATATATATAAAGTCTATTTCACATGTATAATTCCCCTTTATAATTTTATTTAACTTGTGTCTTGGTAGCTAATTTTAATGTTAAGACTGAAATGAAATAAATGAAATTAGCTTGTTTGAACTGTTAATGTTTAATTACTAATCACAAGCAAAACTGAGCATACAATATTTTGATACCACGAAACAAGCAGTTTAACCATCTAAGATTGCAGTAAAGCTTTTTAATATTCACATACATAGATAGCAGTGCGGACGGGCCGCAACTTTAGTTTAAGCTTAACGGGTTTGGAATACTCTCCCATCACTGGATGCCTCGTAAATTTGAACCATTGTCAGGTGACGAGGTCGCATTTAAGCTTGCACCTTCCTCTCCTCATCCACACCAGTAGAAGGACCTTGGCATGAATAGGACAAATTAACTCGAGCATTTTAATAGTCATATCATAATTAGTTCTCCGGAAGAACTTTTCATTCAAGTGTCCCAGAAAATTCATAAGAACCATCTTGAAAGTCATGCATACGGAAGTCTGAAGCACAGCATCTACTTCTATCTATTTAAATTGTTTAGCTATGAGAATATATAATTTCAAGGAAATGTTCTTCCATGGAAAAATGGTTGCCATTGCTTCCGAGGATGTTGGATTCAAAGAAGGAAATACCTTCAAAGTCACGTTTGATGATGTGAATGCAATTGCAAGATACCGTCTAAGAGAGAACACCATTTAAAAAAAAGACTCATAGATTTGTGAAATTAACATAAATATAAACTTGACTAAAACTATCACTCGCCTTAGAACCAGTGACTACCGAGATATGAAGATCCAGAAAGATGGTTACAGAACCTACCGTCTCTGCATTAACTGATATAATATTCCACTAACACCCAAACACATTTTTGACTGCCCTGCCATTTTAAGATCTCTGACTCAGCTCGGGGAATTTTCCCTTGCTAGACATAGAAAATAGTTTACACTCCGAAAACATCAAGAAGATAGCCAGCTGTGTTCTGCACACTCATGGTCAACAGTAGTTCTCCCCATGGACACGACACCAATCAACCAACCAATTTATAATTTGATTTATTTCATTACCTGCTACAGATTATTTATAATATCTACTGACTGCATTTACCTGAATAACACAGGCAAGTACAACCACAGTCTCTCTAAGATATTTCATAGTTGCACTCAAGTAATAAAAGAGGATGTGGGCTGTATCTTAGACTGTGTACTGATTACACCAATTTGATTTGTTTGACATGTTTTAATCTCATATTAATTAAAAGCAATGAGTTTCTTACAAAAGCAAACAAAGCAATCATTTTTCTTTCAGTTAATAAATATGTCATTTTACTTATTTTAAATGTATGTATTCCTTATATTATATTGAGTATACGATATTAGTTAATTGATATAAAGTGCATCGCCCCTTGCAAAAATAGCACGTAAGTTCAGGAAAAAGATTACAAAAAATGGTGACGGCATTTATGTCAAATAGAATGAAATAATTTCATGGTGAAGTTTATTTAAAATATTAAAAACTGTTTTTTAGCTAATTATTAATCTATGAAGTAAGAGATAAATAAGAACATTTTATAAGAAAATTTATTCATAAATGTCCAACAAAAATCACAGGATTTTAAAAAGATCTTATCCTTCTTTTCTTTAACAAATTGTTTTAGAATCACTTGATTTCAACAAAAAAAAATTAAATTCAGAAGTGTATATGTGAGTGTAACCAGAACTTAAAAATGTCTCAAATTGTCACGATCATCAAGCACTAGATAATCATACAAATACTAGATAACCAAATGAATCTTACCTAAATGAACATTGCACTCACTGGCAAATGATATAGTAATATGTTCTATTTCAAAAAAAATTATATCTATAAAAACAGATTATATTTATAAAAAAAGGAAATTTACGTTGTTCTTTTGGCGTATAAAACCATTTTTAAACTTTTCCAATGTTGTAACTTTACTCACTATACTGTAATTTAATAAAATGAAAATTTCAGTATTTGTCCTTGATTAAAAAATCAAACTTATTTCCTATAATGAATGTTGAATAATGAGTATAATGAATAGCCCACCTTCACCGTTTGGGTTTGAAGGACTCTCTGATCTGCCCTTTTTGTGCACTAGAGGACATCACTGGTGAGCAAATTTACACTTGCCCTGGACTTTCGGACGTCGCAGTTAGAAATTCTGCGGAAGATGACTTTTCATTCACCTCAAGATTGTATTGGGCTGCCCGACAGAGACTGATGGTTGAAAAACCAAGGACGGGCGTAGGATAAAAAAAATGAATAGCCCAATAATGAATGTTGAATAGTTTGGAGAAACTTTTCTATGATATATGATAAAGAAATTTATATACTATATAAAAGATAGAATAAATAATCTTTTATGAGTAATTTAACATCAAAATTTTGAAGAGTGGAAATTAAAATAAAGATATGAAACAGTAAATTTTTGTAAAATTTATTTGCAAACATTTGTGTATTTTGCTTATACCTATAGTTCAATTTGTGAATAAAATACAATGTTTAAAATGATATTATTCAGATTTGGCAGAATTTTGTGTTTTTAGAAATATGTAAGTGATGTTAATAAGATTACATAATATTTTGCTCTCTTTATCGACTTGAATCTTTGCAGGGGTCTTCATTCTGGTTGGTGCCGGAATTGTGGGGGGTATCGGTCTGATCATTATTGAAATAATCTATAAGAAACATCAAACAAGAAAGCAGAGGAGATTGGAACTGGCGCGACACGCCGCGGACAAATGGAGAGGTGCTGTAGAGGTAAGCTTTTAAGTTTTTCTCTTTCTTTTTTTTCTCCCTTTTTTTCTATGTTATGAATGATAATAAACCTTATGCTTGTTGAGAAGTAGAAAAAGGAAAATAATTTATTGATATTATAAGCAATAAATGTCTGACAACTTGTTCTTTTTAAATTGGAAAATACTAATGAATTTTTTATCTTCTGTTTGTGAGCGGCGTTCTGTCTCCAATTTAAACACTGAAAATTATGAAACTCAATCATTATGCTATTCACTGTATAGCAACTGATTAAAAGTATAACTTAAGTTTCAAAAGAACAGAATAATATTTAAATTAAATGTCGTAATACAAAAAAACAAAAAAATAATTAAAAATATTATTGCTCCTATTAATAATTTATAGGTGTATAATAGTATATATATTTTTGTATGTATTTTGAATTCTGTAAGTTTTACTCCAAAGTCTTTTCGAAGATTTTTTTACAGGTTAAAATTAAAAAGTGTACCACACACTAAAACCTATTATTTTCCTTCTAATTCCTAGACAAGATATATCTATAATATTGACAAATTCTTCCATTCTCGTATGCTCAGTCAGATAAATTTTTATATTAATAATATTTTTATTCTTTTATTGCAAATGCATCCATAATTGGCAGTACAGGTGAGACTGTGCTTAAGGTTAACATGTTTTGAATAATCGCCAATCACTGCATATACAGTAAAATTCTAATTTTAAAGAAAAGGCGCTAAAAAGGGAGCCTATTTCATTAGTTTTATTGCCTTGATCTAAAAGAAATTTTTTTACCATTATTTTTGAAATTTTTTTCAACATTTACAACGTATTAATTTATAAACGAAAATGATGTAAAAAAGAAAATTTTGCTCTGAATTATGGTCTTAATACGCCTACACCTAATACGCATACACAATTTGACATTTCATACAACTTGCCCTTATTTTAATCTGAGAAAATGTCCGGTGTCCCATAAGATGTCACTAACCCTTATGGGACACATATACATAATATGAAGAGTAGAAACATTCATTCACACACCGCAGCTGCCCAATTGGATATGTCTAGGGCCTTTGACAGAGTATGGCGCTAACTCTTGATTGTCAAACTGCATGACTCATTTGACATTAAGGGCAAGGCACTCCCGTGGATATCAGATTTTCTCTGGAATAGATCAATAAGAGTTAAGTACAATAATACCCTCTCGAATCCTTTCGGAATAAAACAAGAAGTTCCTCAGGGCTCAGTCTTGAGTCCAGTATTGTTTTCCTTATATATCTCTGGTATCGAAAAAGAAATTATCAAATATTGTAAAGTGGGTATTTTTGCGGATGATATCATCATCTACACCTCATGCTCAGACACTGAAGACATCGAGTTTAAACTCAATAATGTTATGGACGAAGCTTACTCCTTTGATGAACAACACAAATTGATTTTTAATGTTTCAAAATCAGATTCTACCTTTTTCTCAACAGACAGACATCTTTTCAATTATCATCCTCGAATCTCAATGAATGGAACTCAATTGAACTATAATAAAAATGCCAAATACCTTGGTTATATCCGAGGTCAGGAAATTTCAAATAATAAACATATTGAAGGAAAAGTGCTCAAGGCTAGAAAAAGGCTGGATATTCTCAAATTTATTTCAGGTCGAGATTGGGGTGCAGATGCTAGCACACTTCGCCCTACATACATCTCCCTTGTTAGACCAATGCTAGAGAGTATGATTTCCCTATCTATTCCTGTGCTTCCAAGACCAGTCTGGATAGGCTTGAGAGGGTGCAGCGCAGCTAGAGTCATCACAGGGCTTCATTATAGTTGCCCAAATGAAATTGTAAATTATGAAAGTAATTTGCCACCTCTTTTTCAGAGAAGAATTCTGTGCCTTACAAAATATTATAACAAGCTAATTAGCTATAATGAGCAGCACAGAGCTTCTACCTACCTTCTCGATTGGTCCAGCAACCAACCACTAAAGAAACACAGCCCCTTTTCCTATGCAAGGGCACAAAATCTTCCTTCTTCGAATATAGAGGGTCACTCATTGAAACCACTGGGAGCTGGATTAGAATTTGATGGAATATACTTCCATGAGGAGCTCCTAACAACTGTGACAAAAAACTCAGATTCCGGCTCTCGTTAAACAACTGGCACTCGAAACAATCCATAATATCCCTCCATGTTCTTTGAAAATTTATACAGATGGTAGTAAAGGTGTGGGGGAGTCTCGGGCAGTGGGGTGTACATAAACACAATCTCCAGAGAACTATAATTTAAAATAAGAAATCCAGATAATTGTTCTGTGTTTAGATCAGAGCTAATAGACATTAGAAGAGGTTTACAGTATGCAGTAGAGGTGGAGGATCAATTAAAAGATATCTGGATATTGACTGACAGTCGTGCTTCAATCCAGCATCTTTTAAATTGGAGCACTGTTGGAGATCAAATTAGCCTGGACATACTAAATCTTCTTGAGAGACTATCACCCGAACACACAGTACATTTCCAATGGATCACTTCATACGTGGGAGTACAGGGGAATTAAAGAGCTAATTTCTTGGCCAGATCGGAGATCAGAGGAGGGAGTAAACCCAGGAGGAGAGCTCACATCTAGTGAGATTTCTTCCCTAGCAAAAACTGAATTCAATAAGCTTATGAAAATTCCTCCCGACCATCCATGGTACTTCACCAAAAGACCGGGTGAGACCTTCCATCTGAGACCAAGATCTTATCAAACTGCCTTTTTCCGCTATCTGAGTGGGCACACGAGAGGAATCACCTTTCAGCAGCGGCAAAGGACATTTCCAGACTGTCCTTAGTGTTCCGTCAATATGGCCTACCCTGGACATATCTTAACCTGCCTAAATTTTAAAAAAGACGATGTCCTTCGGGACCCATCACATTTTATAGACATTTTAGATATTTTCAGTTTTATGGGGGTTGTCTAGCCTAGGCTAGACAACCTGAGATAAGTAACAACAACAACAGAGTAGTATCAAACTAATAATTATACAGACATATACAGATACATTGTATTACTGATTTAAATATTGTTATTAAATTTTTATGCCTTTAAAATATAAAAAATGCTGTAAAATATGATTAGTAATTCAGATTATGGAAGGAAAAATGTTTTTCCTAATGAGTAGCACAGGAAATAGATATAATATATTTGTTTAGTTATTTTTCAAAAGCATAATTTATTTGTAAATTTTTTTTGTTTCATTGCGTTAATGTTTAATAAAACCAAGTTGATTAAAGAAAAATTTAAAACTGATATATAAATTTTTTATTCAATTCTTCTGACTCAATGAATTATAATAAATAGTTAACGTACTTTATCAAAAATTATTTTCAAATCAGGAAACACAAAATACAGTTAAAACCTCAACATTTTGCGGAAATAATCAAAGAAATAACATTTGGGGTGATACCATAGATCAATTCAATTTTAAATTATATAATTATAGAGGTTATTGTATGAATAATTTAGTGTTTATAAAAAAGCCATAAACTAAAATGAAAGTTAATATATTTAATTTTTAAACAATAAATTATAAATACTCACCAAATTTATAATAGTTTTAAAATAAATTATGTAACCATTTAATAAACTTCATGTAAAATTCAGTTTCAACTATGAAGAAATTTTTCACTTACATTGGTTTAAATTACATTACATTTAATAAAATAGTAAAATATAAAAAAAAACTCTTCGCTCTAAAGGCCTAATTGTTATACAATAACTACGTTATTATAAATATATTGGAGGAAAAAAAACATTTATTCTCCAATGTAAAGGAATATCTCAATATGAAAAAAAAAATTTTGTATTAGTCAACTCATTTTACTGAATCTCAAGCCGGAAAAGAGCAGTCAAAAGCCATTTGTTGCAACTATTGCAACAGACACGTTTCCTTTTTTAAACTTTTTTTAAAGGAAGCAGAGTCAGAATAGGGTTAAATTTAAATAGTTATTCTTTATTATATTCAAGCCTAGCATGGACCAATCTCCAGAAGAAAATTTAAGTATATTAAAGAAGAATTAAGTGCTTTAGAAGAGCCTGGAATATTTTTCTCTTTTCAAAACTATAATCACATATAATATTCTTTCTGAGCACTTTTTAGTTTAGATCATTTTTATATGCACTAGAACAGTTTTTTGCACATTTTGCATTGGAAGATTTAATTTACAACACACTTATCTATATTTTTAGCATTTAAATATGCATGACAACATTTAAATACATTTATTTATTTCTAATGAGGTTGCATTTTCTATTTTTAGGTCCCATTAAAAATTTATTTTTAAGCTTCAAATATATATATATATATATATATATATATAGCTATATATATATATATATATATATATATATATATATATAGATGTAAAAACAATGTTCTAATATTTTTAATAACAGATTTAAAACAAAACACTTCAAATATAAATCTTATGTTAAAACAATTGAAAAAACTAGGTAATGAAATTTATCGTGAGTGTTATTAATATTGAAGCAGTTCATTCGCAAATTTTTAAGTAAATTTTGATACTATGATTACAATTTTAATTAAATTTAGTATTAAATTAATTTGGTATAATAAAATTAATTATTTTGAGAATACTTTTCGACTTTTTCAATAAATTATTTACCAACTATATATAATTTGAAAAACTATGTGAATTATTTTTAAAAATGTTTTCTGAAAATATTAAAAAGTAATTTATATTTTCGAAAGCTATTTGTGTATATTTAAATTTGATATTTGATTATTGAAATATTTAAAGATAAATCTTAAAACTATTTTTAAAATAAAAGTTATATCCCTTTTATTAAAGCAATATAATTATATTCTTATCAGTTTATTCCTATATATTTAATTGAAAATGTAATCGGCCTATTTAACTGCATAAATACAATTTTTGATTCAAAATATTATTTATTCCCATAACCAAGAAAATCTATAGATGATTCATTTACAAAACTAATTTCAGTAAATGTTTTCCCACATTTTAGTACTATAAATAAAAATTAATATTTTTTAAAATTAATATGTGTAACTCAACAGAAGTGAAATGACTTTTATTTAAATTAGATAATATTTTTTATTTAGGAAATTTTAAACAGTTTCTAATATATTAATATGTTAAAACATCATAAAAATAATTTTAAAATAAAACATTATTTTTACTGAGAAATAATCATTTATTTTTAAATTATTTTTATAATTTTTTATGATTTTATTTTTGTGATTATTTTTATGATTATTGTCAGTTTATTTCTGCATATTTAGTTGCACAAATAGATTATTTGATTCAAAATATTATTATATATTTACCTAAAATAACCATTTGATTCACTTACCTTATTAATTTATGCAGTCTTCATAAATTATTCTTATGTTAATATAATCTAGAAATAATATATTAAAATATTTGTAAGTAATTCAACTTAAGCTTAATCATTTAATTAAATTTTCATTAAAATATTGTGACAAATATTTTTTTTAAGAATCATTGTTTTATTTATATTTTAATTAAAACCAATGAAATGTATAGCATTAAATATTGATATTTACAGGATCATGATGAATTTTATATTTCTTTCAAAGACTTCAGGAAGTTATATCCACCAAAAAAATACTTAGGTTAAATTTTACATAAAGGTTATCCCTTGGTTTTTGGTGATTTTTTGACTCCAAGTTATGAGCCAAATTATGAATAACAAAATGGCAACCTTCAAACTACGTTAGTTAAAACGTTGAAAATACCAGCGTTACAAAAGAAACTAAATTTTATCAGCAATATTTATCAATAAATTTTTTGCCAAACCAATGGGTACCCTATTCTTCACCGAACTCAATACTTAATCAAATTAATATTTTTTTTTAAATCTGTGACAGAAACCAATTTTTTATGTATGCAATGTTTACATAAACGCGATTGCGATATTTTGAATCAAAAATGAATACCTTAGATTTATGAATTAGAATGATAATGAATTTGTGAAGAGAGAATTTAGATGTTATGTATTTGAATATTATTAATAAGAGTGATATGTACATATATAAAACTGTGGTTTGAATGGTGATAATTCCGCAGAAATCACCGTTGGGCACCGTTCCCAAATCACTATCACTCTTTTCCAAGATAGCCAGCAAGGAAGAGGTAAGCTGCTCTCACACTTCTCGTAGCATGTCCCGCTGCAGCTTTGTCGATGGACAAGAATCATTTTTCTTCACTCTATCACCTTCTTTCCTTCTCTTTCTCTGACTCTAGCATTCTGTCTTTTGTATCTTGCATGTAACTTGTGATGTGTTTTTTATAATCCCATCTCTTTCTCTCCCTGTGTTTGGTTTGATTCCACATTCTTGATAATGAAAACGGTCAATGTCGTTAAATTGTCTCTTCAGATGAGTTAGGCTTAACATTAAGTTGGAATTCTTCTTCATTATCATTTGGTAACAATTTATGCCATTTTATATAATTAGAAACAAACCTAAATTAGAATATCTAATGTCCAACTTCCATATAAAAATACTCGGCCACGACTATTTTTGAAAATATTTCATCATATAATCAATGTTAACAGGAATATAGTTGATATATCGAGAAACACACACGCGAGTTAAATGGAATACATTTGATGCATTAAAATCATAATATTCTTTTTTTTATTTATAACACGAACTATGTAATAAATTATTATTATAAGCAGAGTTAACAAAATTCTCCGTGATAGCAGGACGAAACAATATTTTCTCTGTTATTAAATGATAACACAGAGTTATTGAAGTTTATATATCAAATCAACTTTTGTTGAGAAATTAATGTATAAATTTCACCTTCGTAGTTATTTGGGGTGTCCTTAAAAAGGGTTAATAAAGCTCATATGTTATTTTGGAGTTATATCAATGATAATTATTTATTAATTATATCTATTAATATCCATATTAATGATTAAAATCTAATAATTACACTTTCAATAAACAAAACAACATGCAAGAATTATATTGTTGTCATTTATATTAAATTTATTCCCATGTTATTTTAGCTAAGTATATAAAAATTAATTAGTTAAATTATATATTTAATATAATTCTTTTCTATAGCATGAGTACTTATTTGAAAATTAAGATATAGGTTTGATTTTAAAATTTAATATAAAGCATAGATTAATGGCATACTGTAATCATTTATTAAAATACTGGAATTTAAATTAAACATAAATTAATATTTTTACTGAATTTTTAGAAAATAAGCTCTGAAAGTCTAAAATCCATAAAAGTACACTTGCTTATTATTTACGACGAATTGTTATAAATTTCTAAGAAAAAAATTAAGTTCTAAAATGGTATCCATATTCAAGCTAATAAAATTTTTAAAATAATTATTACCGTAGAATTCCAATTTTTTTCTATTATACTCATATATATAAAGAAGTATACAAATTTGTTGATAAGTGTAACCATTTCAAATTAATTCTAAATCAAAACTTAATAATGAAATAGAATAATTTTCATTATATTAAATTTGAAAATACTGATAAAAAATGACAAACATTTTAACGACATTGGCCTTATCATCTATCAAAGACCCGGCATGGCATACGTAAGGAATGTTTTCTGCAAAACAAAGATGAAAATGTTTAGTAAATAAGTATGTATCTCAACTTTTGCATGAAAAGTGTCGGATAACCCCAGTAACTACGAAAGGTGGAATTCAATTTAAACAATGAAATACATACATATACGATTCTTTTATTTTTTAACAAGCATTATCTTTAATCTCTCTCTATGTATATATTTATCTATAAAATGGCATAAAATATCCTTTGCGGCGAACAATTAACCAAAATCTAAAAATTTCATTCTGTTCCAATTTTATTCAGCGACACCTAGTGGTGAAAAATAAAACTATTGGCGAAACATAGTGTATAAGCTCATTACATTGCTGATTTTTGAAAGTATACCTGCATACTCTGAGTTCGAAAAAAATTATATTGGAAGAAAACTTAATCTATTAACGATTTGCTAGCATTCTGTAGTTGAATTCAACTACAGCATGCTTGGAAATTAAACGAAATTTTAATAGTTTTCCCTGGAAAATGTTCATTTTTTCATTGTATTTCGTTGCTTCCTGATCATTTATTTTTTGTTTTGTTTAATCAGATATCATTATAATACATAAATGTAATTCTGATGATGAAAATTTAAATAATTTTCTTCGTTGTATAAATTTCTATATATTATCCATGAATAAAAGACAACCTAAACACATGGTTGATATTCTGAAGAGATAGTACCCTGGTCAATAAAGCCATTGAAGATTTACTGCACCGAAACGTAGTTACTGGGGTCCTACTGTTTCATTCATTCGTAGAAAAATAGAGTTTTGAAGAGGGTGCTATTTGTAGAGGTGGATGACTGGAACCCCTCAGAAGCCCCAAAATAAAGAATGCACGAATTCACCTTGAACTTGATACTATCATACTTAAATAATGAAAAATATGTTCTTAATACTATCATATTTAAATAATGAAAAATATGTTCTTGATATTATCATACTTATAAATAATGAAAAATATGAGTTTGATACTCTCATACTTAAATAATGAAAAATATGTTCTTGATTTTCTTATACTTAAATAATGAAAAATATATTCTTGACACTCTCAAACCTAAATAATGAAAAATATGTTCTTGTTACTATCATATTTAAATAATGAAAAATATATTCTTGATATTATCATACTTATAAATAATGAAAACTATGAGTTTGATACTCTCATACATAAATAATGAAAAATATGTTCTTGATGCTCTCATACTTAAATAATGAAAAAATATATTCTTGATACTCTCATACTTAAATAATGAAAAACCTATTCTTGATACTTTCATACTTATGTAATGAAAAATATGTTCTTGATACTATCACACTTAAATGTGCAAAATATTGCTTTTTATGTTTGTATGTTTAGTAAAATCATGAGTAAAAGTAAAAAGGTCTTGAAAGTAGAACAACACAGTTATTGAGAAGCAGAAACTTATTATCCATCGTAATCTCTTAATTCCTGAAATAATGGCTCTAAAGTAAATAGTTGTCGAATGGGTTATTTAAATATTTAAATATGAGACTTCAATTACTTATTATGTCTACCATTGTTCAGCACTCAACCATCAGATTTAAAAAGGCTTAGTTAATAAATTTTTGTCCTGCTCTTAAATCATCTCTTTTGCGTTTCAGAAAATACAAGGTGTCTGTTGAATGTTGGACATGATGTGATATTTGATAAATTCATAAAATAAAATGAAGATCTATATAAATTTACGGCATTTACAAATAGAATAGCTCATATTTTCATTTATAGAGAACGTTACGATAGAAAATTTTAGTTTCCCATTTCAATACCCTTTTTAGTGTGAATATCTTCTTCGCGTGTTATTAACACAGGTGACTTTCTTTTACAGCTTGAATACATTTGTCTTTATTGTCTGCATTATACTTTTTACAGAAAAATGGACCGAGCCCTATTTCTTGAACACCCACATCATTTGATATAACAACACAGGACATTTTTCTTGAAAAAAGCATCGCATAAGGAATGAAAGTTAAAAAAAAAGAATATGGGTTACCTAGAGGACAGTATTACAAATGAAAAAGCCAAATTTGTTGACACATCTTTGGCATGAACTTGACAACTGTCTAAATAATATCCGAGCAATGAACGGTGCACTTATAGAAGTTCATAGACAAGACACATAAGGCTTTTTATCACCATCTAATCATTAATGTTTTGAATTTAAATTTATCTTCATTACTTTTTTTAATTACTCGACAACAAAATGCATACCTCATTTTAGAGACATCCTGTATTTAAATTCTGTGTTTCATAGCATGAAACTTATTTCTGACATATTCTTATTTAAAATTCCTTAAAAGTGAGAAAATTTAATGAGAAAAGGCTTCGATATTAATCTTCATCTGGCATAAAGTTTTCCTGTTAGATTTACCAAATTATTGCCCTATAGTTGGAGAAAATATCATGGATTCTTTCAGGTCGCAGTGACAGTTACAGTTAGAATGTGGCGTTAACTTCTTTTGTGAACTTCTGGTTTAAACTCCTCCTATAATTAACAAATGCTTGAGATCAGATCTGATGATCCTTGAAAGCCGTGATAAAAGGCAATTAAGATGAAATTATCACCCTGAAATTATTTTGTGAATTAGAGTTTCTTTTGATCAGATACTCTGGGAACCTGGCAAAATTTTGATCTCTTTTCAGAAAATATGTATTGGACTATACTCAAAACTAATAATTAAGTAAATAATTTTGAAGATATACAAGATTTATTTTGCTAGAAAATATTTTTAATTTATCGTTATTTATTTTGAATTTCGAATCATATTTTTTATAACATTTTGTGACTAAAACTAAACATTAACTACGGCCAAATTGAAAATTTAACTTTAGTTAAACGATAAATGATAATAATAATGATAATAAAGTAAGGAAAATGCATTTAATTTGAATATCTCATAGTCAAGAAAATATATCCTAAAAACTATAAGTATTCTTTTTTATGCTTTAGTTTTTTTTTAATAACCAGCCATACCAGTCTTAATTAAATGCTTATTAATTATAATTTTCTTAATGATATAAGCCCAAATAAAAAAAAATAATTTTTCATACTATAAATTATTTCTCAAAAACTAAAAATTTTAAATTTATAAAAATCATTGAAGTTAATTTTCTTTGTTAAGTATTATTTAAAAGTATTATTTATTAGTAAAATTATGTTTCCGTTTTATATTAATTGTTAATTAAATATAGAAAGCATATTTTTTTCATAAAGAAAAATGTATCTTTTGTTTTCATATAAAAACAAATTTTAATGATAATGTGATAATAATTTTATTAAAGCGTTTTCTAAGTGAAAAATCGATTTTAAAAATTTTTTTCAATAACATTGTATTTCGCTATACATGTTTTGTATTTTTCATGAAAATATACTTTTTAAATAATTTAAGTTGAAAATTCTTTTATTAATTTCATAATATAATTTTTTATTTCTAAAGCTTCGATTTTTATCAGAATTTTTAGAAATTTTTAAGTGAATTTTAAATAATTTTGTTGTGATTAAATATTTGTTTAAAAAAGTACATAATTTGCTTAAGGCTGATTCGGTCACACAAAAGAAATTTTATTAAATATAGCATTTTGTAAATGTCATTTTTAAGTGTTTTTAAAATGAATAATATTAAAAGAAATGTAACGTCAATGGAAAATAATTTAGGAAGGAATGCACTTTTCATAAAAATATTTTCAATAATTTTCATTTAATTTACATTTTTATCTACCCATGAAGTATAAAATAGGAAAAAAATTTTATTACACAATCATATTATCTTTGAATTAGTAATTTAGTTAATTTAATATATATCGGAAACAAATGTGGTAAGAACTATTTTCCTTTTAAACTAAAGTGCTAAATTATAATTTATTTTTGTTTTCTATCAAATTTTTAAACAGCTTTTGATTATTAGAATAAATGTTATAAATTCATAACAATGCTTCAGTTTGAAATTTCATTTGAGCTTATTAAAATTAGATATTTTCGTTGGGAAAATTTACAGGGTTACTAATAATCCCTTAGTTTTAATATATTTGTTTGTAAACTAGTGACACTATAGATATATCAGTGCATAATTTCCGAAATAATATCAAAAATATTAGTTCTGAAGAAAAATGGGATTACTTATTAGTTCTCTAAAGACAAATACTTCAATGAAAACTAAAAAAAAAAACAGAACAAATAGCGTTTGTAACATTTTTTATATTAAGGGTGTTGATCCTCTGGTGGTGCCATCTATCGGAGAAGTCTTTTAGCAAAACCGTACTTTTACCTTCGGGGTGCTGTAGTTAAGTGAAAGACGCACCCCATTGGCTTACATTCGGATAGCCGTCGGTAGAGCGAGCTTGACTTGTCCAAGAGTCATAAGTAACAAAAATATTTTTTATTTAATTTTTTCCTCCTCAATTAAAAATTTTTCAATATATAAAAAAGTAAATTTAAAAGGAAGGTGAATATGTGTTAAGGAATTTTTTTATACGTATACAGTTCAGTAGACAACAAATACACTTAATTTTTGAAATTATTAATAGTTATTGCAGCACAATGAAATCTTTTAATAAAACTAACCATTTTTGTTTCTAATTGGAAGCCTTATACACGTTTGAATTACTTGACCTCAATATATTAAAATGCATTACTTTATGTATGAATTAATTCAAAATACACATTAGATTACAGATCATTGATCAAAATTTGTAGCTTTCTCTAAACGGCATTTATGATATTTTAGATTAAATATCTCTGTAAATTATGAAGTGCAAAAAATATAATCACATTAATTATATATATTATTTTGTTATTATACATTTATATTACAAGAAAAATCTAATTTCTTTAATGCTTAAATAAATATTTCTAAGATATAAATAATAAAAAAGGACCGTTCATAGAAACTGAACAATATTATTTTAATAATAATCGTCATAATGTTATTATTAAAACTAATATAAATATAACATTAATGATAAATATCTCATTTTTCTGTAAATCAGAAATTATAAAATAAATAAAATATTACTATTTGTATAATAAGTCTTCAAAAAGTATTAATTTTGTAGACATTACAATGCAGTTAACTGCGACCGTGTCTTTTTTCAGAAGAAAAAAACCTTGCGAGCCACTCTGCAAGCCCAGAAGCGGATGAGAGCCAACGGCATGGAGGCTTACACTATCGAAAGAGGGATGCAGGGGCTGATGAGTCAACCCAGTGCAGGGGCTTCACACCGACCGCCCCTGCCGCCTAGGGGAGGCATGCGAATGGCGGAAATGTCTCAACCCATGGAACTCGAGGCAATACGGACGCCGGACATCGACACCGATATCCATCATCTACCGCCGCCGCCCCCTCCTCCCGCATCGAGTCCGGCAGTGCGGATGAGGGGGGGCCGAGTGTCCTACACGCCCCGGAGCGAACATCTCTTCACACCCAGCGGTGATCGGTTCGACATACCTGTCTAAACACGTTTTTTTCCCTCTTTTGTTTAGAAGTTAGTAATGCGCAGTGGGCCCACGGCGCAGTCTCGGAAAGAAATACAAAACATAGAGAAAAACGCAAACTAGTTCTGAATTCAGCTTCTACGCAAAACTGTCGTTTAAAATAGAAGGGTAAAGCTATTTAACATAACAGGAGCCAAATGCAGACATACATAACTCTTATATAGGTCAATAATCATGAATATTAAAATAATCTCAGATTTTACATTCTAATAGCTTTTAACAATTTTATATTTTTATCAATTCAAATAAATCTAAGTTTGAAATGTTAAAACGTACATTTTCCTAAACATATATGGTATTTAAATGTATTTAAACTGGAGAAACCTAAATTTTTTATTAAATATTATATTCAGTTTTATCGTATTATTAATGTTTGAAAAGTGTTCAATGTGTAACACTGTTTTCTAGTAATATTTACATAAAAATTCGAATTTATTAAGTTATTATTTTATTATACTTAAAATTTAAATGCAAATATTAGGTTCCCCTTATTTTAATAAAAAATTTTTAACATGAAAAACATGAATTTTCAACAAAATAAAGCATTTCTCGTCTTGGAAAATGAGTAATAATTTAATTAAATGCAGAAACTATAGATAACCATTAAAACAACAGGTGTTCATATATATATACTAATAAACATTCCAATAAAGAGACAGTAAAAAAGCTCTTTGAGAATCATTCCTGGTGAAAAAAATTCCATTTTGTATTGTTTGAGATTAATTTTCAAATGATTTCAAAGGAGATTTATAATTTTTATATGAAAATTTTTTTAAGTAACACAATTGAAAAATAATTATTGTTTATCAAGAATAAGAAAGATTAATTAAGATAACAATGTATCATAATATAATAATATACATTTTTTGATTTTTTATAAAGAAATTAATGTTTTTTTTTTAAATCTTTTTAGTGAAATATTTTCTTCCCCCACCACCATAACTCAGTTTGTAAGAAATACCGATATCATTTTTAATTTTTACATGAAAGTTCGTTTGAATGGTAATTACTTATTGTTAAATATTAATTAATGAATTTGGTGGTCTGAAGAAATCTTTTTTATTCTTTACACATAAGTATTATCATAAAAAATCTATTTTTGTTCAAAAAGATGAAAATTTTAACATCTATTTACAATAACCCTATAAATTTCATTTGCATACCATTATACTCGACTGTAAATTCTTAATATGAACTTACTTTGTGAGTTTCTTAATACTTTACAACTTATTCATTTTCATCATATTGAATTTCTCTCATGTAATATGTCTTAAAATGATGGAAAAAATATATTAAGTCTTTCATAAAGACAAACAAATAAGTTAATAATAGTAAAAATAACTTTGTTTACTTAATGTAAGAGAACACATATTCTACACAAAAATTGTATTGCATAATACTTTACCTAGAATGATATTTATAAAAATATTTGAAGCATTAAATCAGACACAAATATTTTCAAGCAATTAATTATTTTGAATTATTATGGAATCCACAATGCCAACTTACAACATAAAATATTGATCTATTCCTTAAATTACAATAACGAATTTAGGTAACTAACAGAACTTTTACCAGAAGAAATACCAGAACCAACTTAGCATGAAACTGTTTTAGCTGTGCTGAACTTATACAAAGCATGAATATGAACTTGTATAATAGAATAAATAATTTTACAGCATTTGCTTAGGCAGTACATCGCTTGCATGAACTGTAATAATGCTATTTATAGCAAAAAATTGTAGCTGCTGACGTCATACAACTACAATAAGCCATGCTTCACTTACAATAGAAGCTAAAGGTAAAAAAACAAACTGAAAATAGAAAATAAAATAAACCAAACGATATTTTGTTCGCAATGTGAATATTTTTCTGGAAATCAAATGGCAATGCTTGAAGACTAAGTATTTTTGTCTCTGTATACAATAATGCTCGACTGTAGAATACAGCTGCTCTGCTTTGTGTGCTATATCTGAGTGAAGTTGCTAAGAACATTTGTAACAAAGATGTTCACCCACAAGTGTTAAACTATAATTCACAAAAGTCTAGATAGTGTGTTGCTATATGTTATAAAATGTTTGTGAATGTGTTTTATCGTTTGCTTATTGCGCCTGTTAACTGTATTGTTTGCTTTCTTTATTTAATATATCGTCAATTGATAAATATTATTTCGTCGTAATGAACAACAACCTTTTCTATATATAAAATCCACTAATACATTTAAGAATTTAGGATTTACATTAAAATAGAAATACATTAATGTTTTTTTTTTCTGTGGGAAAACAGAGAATAAAGCTGCGTTTCATTAAAAACACAAAATAAAAAAAAATTGTTTTGTATATTTTACTCAAAGAAGTTGATTTTTTTCAATAACTTTCAATTTATTGAAAATGGTTTTTAAATAATAAAAATCCAAAATTTATAATTTTTCGTGGATAGTTTTAAATTTTTAGTTAAAGAAACACTTGTGTACCAATTTTAATTAATGAACATTTTAAGAGAAAGTCTTAAATAATTTTTAATTAAAGAATGAGGTAACGATAATAATAAAATAATTTCTTTTTTATTATGGGGTATATAAAGATATTTTTGTCAAAGGATTAAAAAAATTAATTTCTACAAGATTTTTTTCATATACACGATTAAAAAATGTCCAGTGTTACTTAATAACTATTTCAATATAATGTTCATTTAATAAAGAATATTTTTGAAAGATGGTATTTAAATTAGCATATTTTAAGAATTTAAACAATTAATTATTATTTTATACTGCCATAATAATGCTTTTGCTATTAGAGTTATTAAAAAATTGAATTAATATCAATTTAATTCAATAATCAAATCTTAGACTTCGAAGAAAATAGAAAGAGCTTAACCGTGGTATATTCTTATATTAATTACATAATTTTTATTTAATGATTAATTCGAATTTTAATGCCATCTATGTTGTTTTTAACTCTTTTTAATGTTATCTAAACATATGATATTATTTAATTATATCGTATGTTAAAATTCAATTGTTTCCTGTATTTATGTTGACTGATTGTTGAACAACAATTGATGAATGAACATTTATTGATATCTTTATATTTATTCATATCATTTTACCTAAATGAATTTTTTTATCCTATTTTACAGTAAAAAAATGCCACAGTAATTGAAAAATAAGATATAAATAAAATTAATAGCATGTAATTTTAATATTGTTTTGTAATAAGCATTTGAATACAATAGTCAAAATTATTACTTTAAACTGAGCAGTAAGTTTTGGGACAAGATTACAGAAAATATTATTTTTTTTAGCTCAGTTATCTGTGAACTACACACACACACACACATATATACATATATATAAATTTATAAACCTTGTTAGTCCATTATATGTTGCACCATAAATGTAGATTCATAACAATAACACTACCATGGAAATGAAAAACAGCTTTATTCTCTGAAATTTTGGAATTACGTTTACCAAATCTATGCCAGACGAGTTTTTAAATTTTGTTTTGAAAATATTTATGAATATTAATTCATTATTTACATATTCCTTACAAAGATAAAATTTTATTTACAATATAAATAATGGCACATGATGTCATAACATCTAGTCAATATATGGTAACATAGAAAGTAATAAAACATTTTTTATAAATAGATCATCCTATCACAATGATAATAAAATGTTTATATTTTGGTATATATAACAGTTATTCAATAGTTGAAAATGGAAGAATTTATGAAAATGGTACTAAATACCAGGAAATGTATAAAGTTGCATAAAAAGATGTATGCAAATTTATGTGTAAAATTATAAATCGATATACCATATAATTTGTAAATGTTTGTCTTATAATAAGAAAATATTAATAAATATATACATACAAATATGTTATATATATGTATACAACTCAACTGTAATATAATTGTGATAAAGGTATATAAAATCCATAACACAGTAAATATTTAATTTTGATTTATATAAATTTAACTGCATTAGTCTCACATCTGTTATTTTTAATTTTTTTGTGTTGATGGAAGTAGTACTTCTAATTATTATTGTACTTAAAAATTATTTTAATTTTTTGGGAAAACATTTCTGTTTTCATATTTGTAAAATTATTCAGAAATATTGATATAAATTTTTATATTAAGTCGGATAGAAAAAAATATAATAAATTTGTAGCCTAATTTAATAAAGTTGAAAAAGAAAGTATATTTCAAATAATTCAATACACACACATTAATGGAAATTAAACAAACTTCGCTAAATTCTGTGTATATTTCAATTTTATGGTAATTAACAATATTCACATATTTATGTAATCAAAAAATAAGACCTTTTACAAGAAAAAAAAACTTTTTATCAAGAATAGAAATTTTCGATTTAAAAAGAATTGAATTTTAGTAGTGATACTATAGTTAGCTTTTTGCTGAATACTGTGGATACAATTTTAATGGTTATTAAGAAATATGTAATTTACAGCCTTTGCAAAACAATTCACAGTTTTTGTAATTTAATCTCTTAAAAAATAATTACAAAAAATTCTATAATTTTTTTTATTTTATAAAACTATAACACAACAGATTGTTGGCATATTTTATTTGTTATGATTTATATGTTATACTTTAGCAATGAATGAAAATCAAAAGATGCATAAATTGAATTTTAATTATACTGTTATAATAGTTTAAATTTTAGAATTTAAATCGGATTAGAATTAACTATTCACTCAGTATGTTGTATGCCTGATTAAAAACAAATATTACACATGCATTTAAAGACGCATGCGCTGAATAATTTTGTGATTTACAGTTAGTTGAATAAATAAGATGGAAAAAGTGATGAAATGAGTGACAATTGTATAAAATTATTTTTAACTTATTGGATTATTTTAAGTACATATATTCCATTATACATGACTTATATATTTATTTTAGCTATGCATTTCCAACATTCCTTTTAATGAATAAAGAATGTGAAAAATGGAATATAAATATAATTTATGTTAAATTCCTCTTTCTCTAAAATGTCCTAATAAATATAAGAAACAGATTAAGAAAATGATTCATCTTAAATCATTGATTAAAAAGTGAATTATGATCTAATATGAGACCTTTACAATCAACTCAATACCTAACTATAACATATATTTAGTTGCCATATAAATTTAAATTACTAATTGTAACCAATTGTATAAGCTATTTTAGTTTCATAAAAGTCTAATAGATGGGGCAGTAATCGCTTGTCGAGCCTATATTCATTTGTAACAATACTGTATAGTTGATAGTCTTGTGGACGGTCGTTGAACAGCTACCATAGGTGTAGTGGTCAGAAATTTCCTCCCCCTTCAGTTCAATATCAAAATTGAGGGTGTTGATCCTCTAGTGGTGCCATCTATTGGAAGAGATTAGAGAAAATCGTACTTTCACCTTCGTATGGCTCTGGTTAAACGAAAGACGCCCCCTACTGACTTAAATTCGCATAACCAACGGCATAGCAAGCTTGGCTTGTCCAAGTGTCATAAGTAACAACTGTATAGTTGATTCACATAATTTTTCAAATATGTGAAAGAAAATTTCTAGCATTACAATTATACGAAAATTTAGAGAATTAAATTAAAAAATTCTCTCGCTCTTAACAAATCTTTACAATGAAAAGTCATAAGTCGTTTTGTCCATCAGGCATACTTCATTCTGATTCCACTCGAAACAATAGCCTCTGTACGTATGAAGATAATGCATCACCATCCACTGATAACTTCTGATCTGAAGGTTCAGTGTTCTATTAGCAAGCTTTTTAAACTGTTTTTATGTGCTTGTGTCATGCAAAAAAAGTTATAAGGTATGATTATATTAGAAATTTTAATCTCTGGACAATGTTCTATTCCTTTAATTTTAATTAGACTTATTATCAAAACCAGTATATGCTAAAAAAAGGTTTTTAACCATAATTTAACTGTTTTTTTGGTATTGTATCAATTTCTTTAGAATTACTGAGAGAAATAAAGACTATTCACTTACATGATTGTTATTATTTTGTTACTTTATTTACTATATACAATAAATATCCTTTTTGAGAAGCTCGAATTTAAAATGCTTATGTTTGAATTTTGTTTCTACATTTTGCTCTGTTGTCGGTACAAGAATTTTTCTGTATAAAACCATTAAAAAATTAAACCTTTTTTTTAAAATAAACAAATTTATCTGTTTAATTTGAGAAACATTTCGAAACTAATTTTATATCACTTAATGCTGTGTTGTGTTCTCCTAAAAAATCAAAGCTTAATTTTCATTGGATAATCATTTTCAAGCTGTTAATTATGGTATCCTGAATGCATTGAGTAATTTTTTAGGCCTAAATTTGGATATTATATTTGTTAAATCTAATTCTTAAATATAGGAATGCTGTGATTTATGAAATTTAAAATTTCTAAGTATAGTATATTTCCATTTAACAAAAATCTATTATTGCTGCTTAGTTAACTTCCTATATTATCAAATAACACTTAGCTATAACCACTGGTTTTAGCTTCATCTCTATTTAGCAAAATAAACATGCAAAATCAAAACATTTAAGTATTGTGTATCAATCCATATGCAACATTACCATTTCTTTATATATATATATATATATATATATATATATATATATACATATATATATATATATATATATATATATATATATATATATATATATATATATATATATATATATATATATATACACATATATATATATATATATATATATATATATATATATATATATATATATATGTATATATATATATATATATATATATATATATATATATACATATACATATATATATATATGTATATATATATATATATATATATATATATATATATATATATATATATATATATATATATATATATATATATATATATATACATATATATATATATATATATATATATATATATATATATATATATATATATATATATATATATATATATATATATATATATATATATATATATATATATATATATATATATATATATATATATATATATATATATATATATATATATATATATATATATATATATATATATATATATATATATATATATATATATATATATATATGTATATATATATATATATATATATAATTAAAGTTATATAACGTTTATAAACTGTGCAAATTATATTAATTTATGTAATTATTTTGATGTAAGTTAGTTTTAACTGTTACGAAGAGGACTTAAAAGTTTATATTTAGTAGAGTATATCTCCATTGCCCCGTTAAAAATCAATGTCAAAAAAGATTTCTGTTTTATTATAATTTTCTCCTTTACAGTTCCTCAATTCACTATCGCTTTCTTCATTGAAATTATACAATTAATAATCACTTTCTAGTTTATAATTTTCAGAATCATTATCACTTTCTCTGTTATATACGATGACGATGTTTTATGAAACACCAATGGTGTATAATCAAAATTGAAATAATAATATAAATCTCAGGAGAACGTCTTTGAAAGGTAGAATGGAAAACATGGTTTCATGTAATTCCTCCGACAAATACTAACTTCTGATTTTCTAATACAATAATTATTAGAAATTAAAATTGCATATTCATTCAAATTTGAAGTAAATTTTGTTATAATTTAATATTCTTTTATGCAAAATGATTAACAAACTCTGCGCGAACAAATGAATTAGTTTCCTCTTAGAAACAACATATAGTTCATATAAACTGTCTAATATTGAACATAAAATGTGACCATAAGCAATCTTTCGGAATACTAACGTAACCCACATTTAAAATGTTAGTTCCTCATTCAAAATCATTCCAAAAATTTTCTGCAACTGATAGTTTGTACATGGAAGTAACAATATTAATTTAATTAGGTAGTTTATCATTCAGGTTTTCCATTTTTTAATTATTAATGCACACACAAATATTACTCTATATACAGAAATTTGCTTAAACAAAAAATTAGAGCAGTTTTATTCTAAAAAAGTTTTTTAATTAAAAAAAATTATGAACCATTTTCAAATACTTTATGAATATTTTTCAATTCTTAATGGAAAGCTCTCCTGAGTGGCAAGAATATTCAAAGTATCTAGCAACAAGCATAAGCAATTAAGCTATAAGCAAAGAGGTCTCGCATCTAATGGAAAGCTCTCTTAAGCGGCAAGAGCTATTGGATATTTAAAGCATCTAGCAACAAGTATAAGAAATTAAGCTATAAACAAAGAGGTCTCGAATATAATGAAAAGCTCTCCTGAGAGGCAACACCTATGGATATTCAAAGCATCTTGTAACAAGCATAAGATATTAAGCTATAAACAAAGAGGTCTCGCATCTAATGGAAAGCTCTCCTGATCGGGAAGAGCTTTGGATATTTTTAAAGCATCTAGCAACAAGCATAAGAAATTAAGCTAGAAACAAAGAGGTTTCGCATCTAATGGAAAGCTCTCTTAAGCGGCAAGAGCTATGGATATTTAAAGCATCTAGCAACAAGTATAAGAAATTAAGCTATAAGCAAAGAGGTCTCGAATATAATGAAAAGCTCTCCTGAGTGGCAACACCTATGGATATTCAAAGCATCTTGCAACAAGTATAAGAAATTAAGCTATAAGCAAAGAGGTCTCGCATCTAATGGAAAGCTCTCTTAAGCGGCAAGAGCTATTGGATATTTAAAGCATCTAGCAACAAGTATAAGAAATTAAGCTATAAACAAAGAGGTCTCGCATCTAATGAAAAGCTCTCCTGAGTGGCAACACCTATGGATATTCAAAGCATCTTGCAATAAGTATAAGATATTAAGCTATAAACAAAGAGGTCTCGCATCTAATGGAAAGCTCTCCTGATCGACAAGAGCTTTGGATATTTTTAAAGCATCTAGCAACAAGTATAAGAAATTAAGCTATAAACAAAGAGGTCTCGCATCTAATGAAAAGCTCTCCTGAGTGGCAACACCTATGGATATTCAAAGCATCTTGCAATAAGTATAAGATATTAAGCTATAAACAAAGAGGTCTCGCATCTAATGGAAAGCTCTCTTAAGCGGCAAGAGCTATGGATATTTAAAGCATCTAGCAACAAGTATAAGAAATTAAGCTATAAACAAAGAGGTCTCGAATATAATGAAAAGCTCTCTTGAGAGGCAACACCTATGGATATTCAAAGCATCTTGTAACAAGCATAAGATATTAAGCTATAAACAAAGAGGTCTCGCATCTAATGGAAAGCTCTCCTGATCGGGAAGAGCTTTGGATATTTTTAAAGCATCTAGCAACAAGCATAAGAAATTAAGCTAGAAACAAAGAGGTTTCGCATCTAATGGAAAGCTCTCTTAAGCGGCAAGAGCTATGGATATTTAAAGCATCTAGCAACAAGTATAAGAAATTAAGCTATAAGCAAAGAGGTCTCGAATATAATGAAAAGCTCTCCTGAGTGGCAACACCTATGGATATTCAAAGCATCTTGCAACAAGTATAAGAAATTAAGCTATAAGCAAAGAGGTCTCGCATCTAATGGAAAGCTCTCTTAAGCGGCAAGAGCTATTGGATATTTAAAGCATCTAGCAACAAGTATAAGAAATTAAGCTATAAACAAAGAGGTCTCGCATCTAATGAAAAGCTCTCCTGAGTGGCAACACCTATGGATATTCAAAGCATCTTGCAATAAGTATAAGATATTAAGCTATAAACAAAGAGGTCTCGCATCTAATGGAAAGCTCTCCTGATCGACAAGAGCTTTGGATATTTTTAAAGCATCTAGCAACAAGTATAAGAAATTAAGCTATAAACAAAGAGGTCTCGCATCTAATGAAAAGCTCTCCTGAGTGGCAACACCTATGGATATTCAAAGCATCTTGCAATAAGTATAAGATATTAAGCTATAAACAAAGAGGTCTCGCATCTAATGGAAAGCTCTCTTAAGCGGCAAGAGCTATGGATATTTAAAGCATCTAGCAACAAATATAAGAAATTAAGCTATAAACAAAGAGGTCTCGAATCTAATGAAAAGCTCTCCTGAGTGGCAACACCTATGGATATTCAAAGCATCTTGCAACAAGTATAAGATATTAAGCTATAAACAAAGAGGTCTCGCATCTAATGGAAAGCTCTCTTAAGCGGCAAGAGCTATGGATATTTAAAGCATCTTGCAACAAGTATAAGAAATTAAGCTATAAACAAAGAGGTCTCAAATCTAATGAAAAGCTCTCCTGATCGGCAAGAGCTATGGATATTTTTAAAGCATCTAGCAACAAGTATAAGAAATTAAGCTATAAACAAAGAGGTCTCGCATCTAATGGAAAGCTCTCCTAAGCGGGAAGAGCTATGGATATTCAAAACATCTTGCAACGAGCATAAGCAGTTAAGCTATCAATAAAGAGGTGTCAGATCTAATGAAAAGCTCTCCTGAGCGGCAAGAGCTATGGATATTTAATAATTTTGCAACATGCGTTATGTAGAAAAGAGAAAGTTGTGAAAACTGCTTATAAATTCCATAGGAATTTTTTTACCCCAGGTGAAGATTTTTGGAATGTCAAAAAAATAAAAGAATTTTAGCATGGCACAAATCTAGAATTTGAAAGCTATTTTGCTTTGAATGTAAAATCGCTCATCTATCGCTAAATCATTATACTAAATACTGGAAGTATTAAAAAAAAATTAATTCCTGAAACACAATGGAAAGGACATTCTTCAACGATTTCAATTACTTTCATCATATGTACTTTAACAACATTGGTCTTCGATTTCCATTGAAGCCATTTTCTCAATTTGTAGTCCCAGGATATTTATGTCACCAAAATTGCGAATAGAATTTTTACATATGACTTAAATCCTTTAAAACACAATCTTATGATAGCTCAAAAACAAGTTAATGGTGTTCACAAAAATGTTTCTGCAATGGTGATCCCAAGAACTAGTCTGAGAAATTTTATTTAAGTGTCATCTCAATTTAGAGACCGAAAACATATTTAAGTAATTTATACGATTATTAAATATGCTAAAATTAAAAGAAAATGAACAAAAATTTCCTGCTTTTTTTCCAACCCGCGGAAATTCCCCCATTTTATTTTGAAACATTTGTTATTCCTTTTTCAAATGACCCAAAAAATATTTAAAAAATTTTCTTGTAATATTTTTAGCTTCTTTATTTTTTGTTTAAATATATTTTTATCCTACATCCTTGAAAGTTCGCACATATTTTCATATACGTAACATAAAAACTATAACATAATGATGATAAAATAACAAACAGATGTTCACATATGTCAATAGATGGTACTTCAGGGATATTTAGAGATTTTTAGAATTTTAATCTCTAAATGTCCCTTAAGTATCATCTATTAAGATTAGAAAACAAATTTAATTATAATTTGTTTTTAATTATCATTTTGTATGTTTTTAAATGTGGAAACAAGCAAAATGCCTTATAGGGTTCCAGTTTCTGACCGAACGAAATGAAAATGAAACGCAAGTACTGAAGAAGTTATGGGATGATAATATCTAATATACTGTAACAGAAAGAACTAGTGGTTGGGTAAAATTTAAAATTTGTTCTTTCATTCTTGAAGTTCAAGAACTTTTGCAGAGAAATTCTACAACAAATCGAAAATCTGATCTAGAATAATCCAAATAATGTGCCAAGTAAAGTAGCAAGAATATTAAATGTAAAGATCAAAGTCAATCAACTCTTCTTGAACGTTTCACTAAGCTTGGTTTATTTAACTTCTCATATGAATGGTTTCTCAATGATTTAAGTTGAAAAATCTGATGGTTCGGGCATTTCTGGTTGAACAAAGAAGAGTTAAAGTGAATATTACGGTCACAGCTCGCTAAGGGCAAAAAGTGGCCAAATGTGTTAAAATTTTTAGATTAATTTTTATATAGCTGCTAATTTTTTCAAAGATTCGATTGGCGGCCATTATGGGTGGCAAATCAAATTCCAATACCTTCGTCACTTCCGCTTGTTCAAAAAAAAATCTCGCCAATCGGCGATGCTCTGACCATAATCTTCAGTTTTATCGGAAAGAAAAAATATTTTTGAAGGAAACAGCAAACCTATTAAAAAAGATTTATTTATAAAACTGATTTTAAAAAAAACATTTTAAACAATGGAAGAAAATTTCTAAGATCAGATCTTTTTTTTAATGGAAAATTGTTAGTTTTCCGTTAACAAATATAAAGGATATTGGAAGAGAAGGAGTTTAGTTGCACTGACAGCATTGTGACGGTAGGAATAAAAATTTAACTATTTCGAATCTAACTCAAATTTTAAAACATTTTTCAAATAACCGTTTAAAAATATTTCAAAATCAAATGAAATAATATCACGTCAGAAAAATTGAATTTTGGTAGAAAAATTATTTGCTGATCATTAACTTAAGTAATTTAGATTGCACACAAAGAACAATTTTAGTTAAAAACCTGCTTTTAATGAAAATAATTGTATTGGCATTTCACACAAAACATCCTTTGTAACATTGCATGGATTGATAAATTTAAAAGTAGAAATGAAAATGTAGAAAAAATAAATATGGAAAAATGTAATAAGTTTGTTTGAAGTGTTATAATTTTTATTTAAACAAGCTGAGGTGTGCAGAATGGATAAAAATAAGGATCAGTTAAAAGTATTCTTGGAATATCCTTCATCACTTGTTTGCGTTTAATAAAGGATGAGTAATATGCAACTTGATTTTCAAGCAAATATGTAAAATATCCTTTTCTCAATATGCAAATATATTAAAAAAATATTCTTCAATTTTTAAGGAATGATGAAAAATTTTATGGAATACATAAGAATTTTCCATGGATCATATTTATTTCTTTTTCATAACTTACATATCCATGCAGATGAAAATTTGTTTTATCATTGAAGAAAAATTACTGAATAACATTTCCTCATATTATTTGACAAATAAATTTAATTATTAGTTTTTTTAGTTGTTCTTCACTAAGTGTTTTCCAATAATTTAACAGAGTATATTCAGTAAAAATAAAGTTTTAATTGTTTTGCATCTTCGTACGATGTTTCTTCTTTTGGAAACAAGACGAACTTTTAGTGATCATGCATTGCGATAAATAGCACAATTCCTTAAATTTATGATCATCCAAGATGATTAGTTCACGTCTCTTTTTTACTTTTGATTTGCTAATTAGTTACACATTTTATTTCAATTTAGCAGTTGCCTTAGAATGAAAATGAGTGGAAAAATAATTTGTGACGAAAAATTATTTATTTGTAGCCAGACGAAGTTTGCTTCTCTTGGTCAACCGGAGTCATGCAAGCGATCAGATTTTCATTCAACGCAAAAAAAATCAAAAGTTATTTTTTCAACAACAACAGTTGATGTGAATTTGAAAAGAATTAATTTTAATATATATATATATATATATATATATATATATATATATATATATATATATATATATATATATATATATATATATATATATATATATATATATATATATATATATATATAGGGTAATATTTTTTAAAGTGACAGTGTTTGGAGCACCCTGCAGTACTATCTAATTGTTGAAATGGCACCAAACTTGGTATTTGTACTAATCAAAGCATAAAAAAAAATTGTTCCAAGCATCGCCACTAGGGCAATTTGTGGCGCTTTACAATGTATAAAATGTGAGAAAAGAAAATCACTAACACATGCAATCGTACAGTTAAATTACTAATGTGTTTATTTACTACGTTAACTTCCCCGGTGAGGAACTAGACAACATTCAATATGAGCACCGTTCTCAGAAATAACACCGTGCATTCTGTGCACGACGTTCTCCCCAGCCATGCGTAACATATCACGAGGAATATTCCGCACTGTTTTTGTTATGTTGTCCTTTACAATAAACAAATTTGATACTCCACCAACATAAACGCATATTTCGGTAACATGATAAGTACAGCCACTGGAACTCGTTTACTTCAGCTGAGATTATTTATCGGATCTGTCTACTACTTGCTTTTATAGCCCCTATTACTGACACTGTCATTGCATAACATTTGCACTTTTTTTTGATACCCGTGTTCTATGCTAATTCTTATTATTGTAAGATACAGCACCACTTCAAAATGCCCTAGCGGTGGCTTTTAGAACTAAATTTTTTCAGGGAATCTTTTTTTCGACATTTTGATTAGTCTGACTATCAAGTTTGGTGTCATTTCGGCTATTAGATCCTGCTACAATACGCTCCAAACACTGTCAGTTTAAAAAAGATCACCCTTTATATATATATATATATATATATATATATATATATATATATATATATATATATATATATATATATATATATATATATGTCGCAATACAAAATTTTATACAGTAATTCATCTGGTAAGCACACTGAGCGAACAATCAATTAGAAAAAGCTAGAGAACACTAGTCGGAAAAATATGTGGAAGGTAGCTGTTGTGACAGCCAATCAATGTCTATTTAACTTTCGTTAGGCCTTTTCACTGTATAGTGGGAAGTTTGAAGAATGTGCCGGCACTGGTATACATCCCATCATTTGACAGCGGTTTAGAATTACAAAATATTTGTCATATATAAGGAATTTCTTTGTTAAAAAAATGTTAAATTCCTTCTGCATCATTTGGTAGGTAGGAAGATTTTTACCGATAAGCATTTTCCGTATTCCTGGTACGTTATATATTCTGGATTACAACTAACAACACAATTTTCCCATATCTTCTTCATCCTGCAAAAAACTGCAACCTCTGAAACTTTGCGAACGATTCTAATTAAAGGCATCTGACAATGAAAGTAATTCGCAACTATTTTTCAAAAACTTCTCAAGCCCAGTAAGGAGTAAAGACATCTAAGAAGTTGTAGTTGCACCAGCAGTGGTAGTTGCATGTGTGTATATATTAATGCTTCTCTGTACCTAACCTAGTTGCAGGTAGTTGCATGTGTGTATATATTAATGCTTCTCTGTACCTAACCTAGTTGCAGGTAGTTGCATGTGTGTATATATTAATGCTTCTCTGTACCTAACCTAGTTGCAGGTAGTTGCATGTGTGTATATATTAATGCTTCTCTGTACCTAACCTAGTTGCAGGTAGTTGCATGTGTGTATATATTAATGCTTCTCTGTACCTAACCTAGTTGCAGGTAGTTGCATGTGTGTATATATTAATGCTTCTCTGTATCTAACCTAGTTGCAGGTAGTTGCATGTGTGTATATATTAATGCTTCTCTGTACCTAACCTAGTTGCAGGTAGTTGCATGTGTGTATATATTAATGCTTCTCTGTACCTAACCTAGTTGCAGGTAGTTGCATGTGTGTATATATTAATGCTTCTCTGTACCTAACCTAGTTGCAGGTAGTTGCATGTGTGTATATATTAATGCTTCTCTGTACCTAACCTAGTTGCAGGTAGTTGCATGTGTGTATATATTAATGCTTCTCTGTACCTAACCTAGTTGCAGGTAGTTGCATGTGTGTATATATTAATGCTTCTCTGTACCTAACCTAGTTGCAGGTAGTTGCATGTGTGTATATATTAATGCTTCTCTGTACCTAACCTAGTTGCAGGTAGTTGCATGTGTGTATATATTAATGCTTCTCTGTACCTAACCTAGTTGCAGGTAGTTGCATGTGTGTATATATTAATGCTTCTCTGTACCTAACCTAGTTGCAGGTAGTTGCATGTGTGTATATATTAATGCTTCTCTGTATCTAACCTAGTTGCAGGTAGTTGCATGTGTGTATATATTAATGCTTCTCTGTACCTAACCTAGTTGCAGGTAGTTGCATGTGTGTATATATTAATGCTTCTCTGTACCTAACCTAGTTGCAGGTAGTTGCATGTGTGTATATATTAATGCTTCTCTGTACCTAACCTAGTTGCAGGTAGTTGCATGTGTGTATATATTAATGCTTCTCTGTACCTAACCTAGTTGCAGGTAGTAGCATGTGTGTATATATTAATGCTTCTCTGTACCTAACCTAGTTGCAGGTAGTTGCATGTGTGTATATATTAATGCTTCTCTGTACCTAACCTTGTGTTGGTCTCTACCAGTTAGATAAAAGCAGCGGAATGGAGTCTTCGTGATTTTGAAGCAGGGAATTAAGCAGAAGACCTCCAATACTTGCCCTGGAAACCTAGAGGTGTCATTTCACTTGGAGGACATTGCGACCACATCCAGTTTTAACGTGCCCCTGTCGCCTTTAACGAACACGACGGATTTTTTGTTAAGCCGGGATTCGAAATCACTACCTTCCTATAATGAGAATGACGTCCTAACCAACTAGGCCATCAAAGAAGTTGTGGGTTTGATACCGGAATCTACCAGAAATTACTATCTTAAAAGAAGTTGTGAACTTTAATTTTTCCGGAAGTTAAATATTCTGATATCCCTCTTCAGATATTGTTGAGCGAAAGAAACTTGAAGAGAAGGAGAGCATATGTCTCATTCTTTACATTCTATTTTAATTCGAAATTACAAGTTCATTCGTTGGGATAAGCGAATTTGGTCGATAGCCCTTACTAACCCCGACAGATGTAGATTAAACCCTTATTAATGCTGATTAACTTTCAAATCAGCATTAAATTAATTCACAAATCAGCTTTAATAAGTGTTTGCATCAATTAATCAAAACTTCGAAATAAACACATTTTTTACACTGCTATAATGATAATGATTCCAACATTAAGCTAAAAATTCCCTTTGTGTAGATGATTTTATTAAATTATTTCAAAAATTACTGGGGAATGTGCGGAAAATCGAGTATTTGTCAGAAACTTATTTTTTCTTTTCTGCAGAAAAGGATAGGATATGGCGATAAAAATGTGTACCATTTATTCCGTTTATTATTATAAAGTAACGTGACATAATTTTTATAACAAATCGAAACTACTCAAAACGTATGTCATCTGAATAAAAAAATTAGCAAATACTTATCCCTTAAAGCTCTCAGCCGAGACAGGCAGTTATTAAACCGAATATGATGATTAATGGTCTTGTATTCGGTTTAACAATTCGGGGGGTCGAATCCCACCTTTGGCTTGGATGCTTGTGGTGATTCCGGATTCCACTTTAAGCCAGTTGGGATCTAATTATCCCTTGTGTGTAAGAAAATGACTATTGAGGAACAAAACCAAACCTCAATTCGTAGCGTCGAAAAAATTAAGGCTAAAAAATGTTTAAAAACTTCTAGATTCGAATTTTTTTTAAAAAAAACATTTTTAAATTAAGTAAAGTTTTATAACGATTTTTTAAACTTATTTCTTATTTATAGTTTTTAATTTGACTATAAATGATAATCATTTAACTACTTATTCATAACAACATTTTTTTAAAAAATTGAAAGAATATAGCCAAATTTATAGCGCTAAAAACGAATCTTCAGTTTAAAAAAAGAGCAAAGAAAAGGAAAAAAGTAAAAATACCTCCTATAAAAAGAAAAATTATAAATAGAATACTTATAAAAATGTATAATAATAATAATAAAGGAACTCCAAATTACTGTATTCCTTGCATATTTTTTAAGCAAAAAAGGGGGAAAAATATAAGTCATCTATAATTTCTCTATACATAGAAATATATATTTCATTTTTCAGTTTTCTAATTAAGTTCAAATAGTGTTAATAATGGCTTAGAAGAAAATTGATCAATTATAGTGATTTGTTACAAACATTTCGTCATTTCCCCACTTTTACAAACGCCTACGATCATTCGAAAATTGTAAATATTTATTTTCAGCTATCAATTTATAAATTTTAACAATTTTTTACACTAAACACAGACAGCATCACTCAGTAAAGACAATTATAAATAAAGAACTCTGCCACTTCAGATGCAAATGATAACGCAAGCTCCTCTCCATGATTCCGAAAACATTCCCGCCATTTAGCAAGCGATTGAGAAAGATTACAGAACGGTTTTTTTACGGTTACAGAGACTATTAATTCAGAACGATATTTTAAGAGAGTAAAAAAAATCGCTTTTTTTTTTTCAAGTACAACAAGAGCGGAAAAAAGAAGTCCTATGCAGCTGCGTGGGAAGTTGGATTAAACTGTATCAAACGACTGACTGTGGAGAAGATATCTGCATGCGGTCCCACTTCATTTTTAAAAAAGTTACGAACTAGTGCAGTTGTAAATAAAGGACAAGTGAGTTAAATCGTGCGGAATTGGAGGGTGTCAGATTGCGGACGGATATCACGTGACCGCGGGAGTCTTGACTCTTAAGCATCGCTATAAGTGACCCTCACGGTTGACATCAGATGGCAGTCCACAGGGATCGCGATAAACCCGCTAAGCCCAGCGAGGAAACAGGAGAAAGCAACAAGTGTGAAGTAAGTTCCAAGCACTTTTTTCTCAAACCTTAAGTGATAAGGGAACCTTTATAAAATCCACGTGAAAAATAGACCCTCGCATCATAGTGCTCTATTCTTCACATATTCGAAGAATAAAATTTAAAATCGTTCCATAAAATGATTTAGCTTAAAAGTTAAAACCCTTTGACAAAATGATCTTCAAACTATCAAGGGAATAAGCTCTTAAAATATAGAATTATTAATTCGTGGAAAGGTATATAATTTTTTACTTACATTTAAATTTTATTAATAAATTATTTTAAAATTATTTAATATAATTAATTAGTAAAATTAATAAATAAAATATTTTTATTTATTGAATTTAATATAATTATATTAAATTATATTATATTAATATAATTATATTAATAATTAATATAATTAATAAATAAATTTTAAAATTATTAAAATTTAAATTTAAATTTTCTAAGAATTTTTTGAATAAGACAAATGCTTTCAATTATTGTTATTAATAAAATTTAGAGTTTCTAAACTTGAGAAATTAAAAAACTGTTCAGTTATTTGCAAAAAATATGAAATAATTAATTTCTAGAGAAATTTCAAATGTATTATTAAATTTTATAAATAAAAATAGCATCTGTCTAATAAGAATGTTTTAATTATTCACTGAAATAACACCCCATATTAAGCTTCTAAATATATATCTGAAAGTATTTATTCATATAATTTAAGAAAAACTTAATAATTTAAATATTGTTTAGTTAAATAGTTTCGAATTATTTTAGTTAAGGCTTAAGTTATGCCTTTATCAACAATTTGCTAACTCAATACTTAATACTTTTAAATATTAATTATGCTAATTCTTTCACTTTTATAAAACTATCTTTTATTTTTAATCTAACACTCAATTAGAGAATTTCTTAAAATTCTGTAATTTAATAGAATAATAAATATATTAACTTTTCGTGAAATGATAAAACTGAGAAATTTTTAATATTCCAAATAAATTTTTTATTATTATATTATCTTAAAATTAAAATTATTTATTTGTATAGTTCATTTTAACATCGTTTTTTGATCAAATTGAACTATTTTTTAATTGTAAATATTGTTTTTTAAAATAATAGCTTTCGAAAATAGTGCGCAATTGTAATCTTATCTCTGTTTTTCATCTTATTTTTAATTAATTTTTATATGCATTTCTCATTTTATGTGGTGAAGGATATAAAAATAACTCAAAATTAATTTAAGGATATTTAATTTTCTAAGTAAAAAAAAAAAGAAAAGGAAAGCAACGTTAAAATAATAGAGAAAAAATTTCCTTGATTCATTTAAACTTCAAAAGGAATCCAAAATTTTAATAAATAATTCAATAGTAAGCTAAATTTATAAAACAAAATGTAGCAAATCACTATCACAAATTCTACTTTCGTATGACAATCTTCAGATGAACCTCTATAATCATTTTCGCTTAAAATCAGTAAAGATTGATGAGAAAATAAATTTCCTCTTTCACTATAATAAAATCCCCATGTTTTTAGCTTTATGACATTTTATAGATTGAGTGTTTCAATAAAAAAAGACATTGATTAAAATATTTTTTCTTTTGATATATCTATTCGTCAGAATTTTAAAACATTTCTGTTACAATAAAATTATTTATAAAAATTATAAAATGAGATTGAAATGTTTCTAGAATACCTGTTTCCAAATACCTTAATAATATGCTAATTTATTTTTATTAATCAATTTATTGACCAAATGAATATTTAGTTATTCAGTGTATATAGTGTAGACAAACAATTAATAAAAATTTAAAATAAATGATAATACATGCAATTATTCACCATAATTACAATAAATATTGATGCAAAATGTAAAATATTTTAGACGAAACCAATTTTTTTCACGTTGTTTTACCTATTAAAATTTTATATGTCCTCCAAAGATAAGAATATAAGCTTAAACATAATTATAAAAACTTAAATAAATTAATTTAAAAATACACAAAACTCACATTAATACTTAACAAAATATTGCTGACTGAATGAGAAGTAAATTTCTATTTCATTGATGTTAGCGAATATTTTACCAACAGGTTTACCATTTTTCTTAACCTATATTATTACACCAAAATTTCATTAAATAATAATTATATGCATTCTATTAATTTAATAACGCTCAAAACGGACAGATTTTTAATGGAAGGATATTGTATCTATTTCGTTCTTCCTACTATTATTAATTTATTAAAATCGCTTGCGCTTTAGTGAACATATTGGAAAGTTTCCAGGTCCTTTAGTTGCTGACCAAGTATAATATGGAAGCGTGGTATAAAGCTTCGTTTCCAAACGATAATTTCAATTTTTATTTATAGCTGAGAACTTAAGATTAATATTCACATTGCTGAGAGCTTAGGATAATGTGGAAGCGTGGTATAAAACATCGTTTCCAAACGATAATTTCAATTTTTATTTATTGCAGACAACTTAGGATTAATATTCACATTTATAATATTCACATTGCTGAGAGCTTAAGATAATGTGGAAGCGTGGTATAAAACATCGTTTCCAAACGATAATTTCAATTTTTATTTATTGCTGAGAACTTAGGATTAATATTCACATTTATAATATTCATATTGCTGAGAGCTTAGGATAATGTGGAAGCGTGGTATAAAACATCGTTTCCAAACGATAATTTCAATTTTTATTTATTGTTGAGAACTTAGGATTAATATTCACATTTATAATATTCACATTGCTGAGAGCTTAGGATAATGTGGAAGCGTGGTATAAAACATCGTTTCCAAACGATAATTTCAATTTTTAATTATAGCTGAGAACTTAAGATTAATATTCACATTGCTGAGAGCTTAGGATAATGTGGAAGCGTGGTATAAAACATCGTTTCCAAACGATAATTTCAATTTTTATTTATAGCTGAGAACTTAAGATTAATATTCACATTTTTAATATTCACATTGCTGAGAGCTTAGGATAATGTGGAAGCGTGGTATAAAACATCGTTTCCAAACGATAATTTCAATTTTTATTTATTGTTGAGAACTTAAGATTAATATTCACATTTATAATATTCACATTGCTGAGAGCTTAGGATAATGTGGAAGCGTGGTATAAAGCTTCGTTTCCAATCGATAATTTCAATTTTTATTTATTGCTGAGAACATAAGATTAATATTCACATTGCTGAGAGCTTAGAGTAATGTGGAAGCGTGATATAAAACATCGTTTCCAAACGATAATTTCAATTTTTATTTATTGCTGAGAACTTAGGATTAATATTCACATTTATAATATTCATATTGCTGAGAGCTTAGAATAATGTGGAAGCGTGGTATAAAACATCGTTTCCAAACGATAATTTCAATTTTTATTTATAGCTGAGAACTTAGGATTAATATTCACACAAATATGAAACTGGCTTCTCTTTATTTAAAACTTTAAATTTCTCATTGCATTCATGAAACCAACATTGATTAAAAGACCACTGAGGAATTTAATAACACATACATGTACATATATTAGACAAACAATATTTCTTTCATTATGGTTAGAGATCATATTTTAGAGTAAGATGATTAACAGCTTCGTTTTCTATGCAGTGCTTGCCATGGCTTCGAACGCATGGGTTCCTACTGCTGCTGCTTGTGACCACAGTAGCCGGGTATGTTCTCGGGTTATTGCTGAAGTCTCAGAACTTATCCAACCACACCATCCACCTGATTGGATTCCCTGGACAGCTGATCCTCCGGGCTTTCCTGATGATCATTGTGCCCCTCCTATTTTGCAGTCTGGTCTTGGGTGAGTTGCCATCACTTGATACTAATTTTAGCATAAGCAAAGCAAAAACGAAACAAAAAGACTGTAAACTTATGAACTTCATTTAATAAACATTTAATTGAATGATTTCAAAGTATGTAGCTTTACTAAAATATTTTATACATCAATTTTATTTCAAAACTTTATTTTAATTATTTGAGTTTATTTTAAATCTAAAATTAAGTCTTCAAATTGTTATATGCTACTTAAATATGTTGTTGTTACTTATGACAGTTGGACTGCAAGCTCACTATGCAGCTGGCTATGCGAATTTAAGTCAGTAGGGTCCTGTCAGTAAGTTGCCTTATTATAGATCCAAAAAATATAATAATTTAAGCCATAGATCATTATATATCATCTTTTGTGAATAAAAAGAGATTATTGGTTGATAAATCAAAATTAAACGAGTTTAAAAAATATCAATTCGAATATATTTTTATAGTTTTCAATTTGTTCAATATAAAAACCCTTGATTAAGAGGAATTTAACCATATGTTGCTGTTGTGACTCATGACACTTGGAAAAGCTGTGCCGTCATCTAGGCGATTTCGAGTTAAGTCAGAAGGGAGCGTCTTTCATTTAACCAGAGCACCACGAAGATAAAATTACGAATTTTGCTCTAAAATCGTCCAATAGATGGCACCACCAGAGGATCCACTCCCTCAATTTTGACATTGATCTGAAGGGAGGGGAAATTTTCTCCAGACCATTACACCCGCAGTAACTGCTTAACTAGCTAAGACAGGATTTTCGATTACACAGATTTAACGAGCACGTATATCGAATGTACTCGGTAGGTCATTGACAGTATTGGGAATCGAACCCCGCCCTACCGGACGGAAGGCCGATACCCTAACCACTAGGCTATCAACAGCCCCGAGAATAACGTCTTTAGAAGCAGTCGTTTCCAACAGCTCTATCCAGGAAATTCTGTTATTTTTACTAAATTTCTCCTAGTAAAAAACTTTGTATAGGGGACAATCTAATGCAATTGTAAGGCATTTTGATTTGGTACAAAATGTTTTTAGCTTTGACTTGAATTCACTATCAAATATATATATAGTTATGGACTGATGATACATAGGCGGCAACAATCCAAATATTTTTTTAACATCTGAAAAAAAGATCTTGATTTCAAACTTTCAAGCAATATCAATTTATCATGAGATAATGACAACAATATCAATTTATCATGAGATAATAACCACAAACTTTCTCGAATAGAAAAGATTCAAAATAAATACTTTTTGTTCCTTTAAATGTGATTTTGTTATTATTTGAAGTACCGAACTTAAATTTTCGAAATACATTTTGATTTGTCGTAACTGTAGCATTTAATACTTCCAAAATCGGAAATTCTTTAAAGAAAAATTTTAAATCACTTTTTATTTCCTCCACAGCTAAAAAATAGGACATGTGAAATAATATTATTTATACATTTTTATTGATTATGTTTCAAATAACCATTAATTATTCAAAATGGATTTCAGAAAATAATCAGTTCATATCAAAAACATAACAAGTTAAATATAATACTTATCATGTGACGTGTATTATATGAAGTAACTCCATAAATATTTGGATAAATGTTTGAATAATTTTGGAATAAGTCTTTCACGAGATGCTTATATTTTTCCTCTTAAACGAAGCATTTACGAACCACATTTAAAAGAATGCATGTATGAATAAAATAAATATAAATGAATCATATTACATAACCTCCATTTTAAACGCAGAGGAAATACAGGAAACCAAGCAGACAGAAGCAGTAAGATTTAGGAAGTATTAAATATGATCCTAAAACACATGGTGTGACAGATGAACTAAGTCTGAATTTTTCTTGTAGAGGAATTGTAGAATATTTATGAATTACGATTTTATTATTATAGCATATTTATGAATTTCGGACCGAGTATCGTATTCTTCTGAACTATTTTCCATGAGCTGAAAAATATTAAAGAGAATATTATGACATGATCTGAGTGACTATGTCTGTGGATGTTTGAAAAACAATATAAAAATTGTACCGCATTTTCCAGTCATTTAATCTTATCTTAAGCTTCTAAACCCAATACATTTTCCCCAAGTTGATAGCCGAATGTTTGGCGCTCTTGCCTTATGTTCATGTCTTTGTCTTTGCATGTCTTTGCCTCCCTGGATTCGAATCCCACCTTTGGATATTTGTTGTGATTCAGAATCCACTTTAAGAGGCAGGTCCCGGTCTTATTAGTCCGCATGGGCAAAAAATGACCGTTGAGGGACAAGCAAAACAAACCAACACATTTTCCGTATTTAGATTTCAATCACATCTACTCATAATTGGTATCTAGAAAACGCCCTGCAAGAGCCTTGCTTGTTGAGGGAACTAGTGACCAACAGACTTGTATTTCACACTTTGAGACAGTGGTCACCTAAGGGGCCTCAAATATATGCCAAAAGACTTTTTGTCTGTGCACAAAATGTATAACTGAGCAGGTATCGCTTGAGCACATCTTGGACTGCTGGAATTATCACTTGGACGAGGATTTTTCAAAGCCTCTTATGTTTTCTTTTTTAATTTCCAGGCAGTTTATGGACTTGTGGAGTTGGTATAGTATTGAAATTGGACCATCTGGGATTAGTAACAACAACAGATTTCAATCATATTCTTCTCTTGTTTTCAATCGAGATTATTACTTATATTTTTATGGGCATAAACTGTTGGATTGTATTGCTATGCATTAAATAAGCTTGCGAGACAATTTGTTCATTTGCTGGTTTTTCAGTTAAAATAAATAATGAACCTAGAAATAATTGCTTAAACGGCAATTAAAAATTAAAAGGAAAAGTATAGATATGCAACTCTGCATCTGCTTATATTATTAACACAGATACAGCATTATACATAATCGAAAAGGATTTTGAAGCAGAAAAAAGTAAGTAACAAACTAAAAATATAAAATCATAAGATTTGTTTCATATTACTCCACATCAAGGTTTTTCCTTTCACTTATAATTGGGTTGGACAGATTTTTCTAGGATAAGGTCTTTTTGAAGGTGTTAAGGTCTATATAGTGGCGTAGATCTAAAGATAAGATTTACAATATTTATTATAGTTTTAAAATAAGTGCGGAATATATGTACTTACACAAACGAAACAAATAAAAATTACTTATTTACAGCTTTTAAAGTAAAGTGCGAAACATAACAAAACAATCACAAATATACCAGTTTCAAATTATGCATTTATTTCATTGAAAATTCAAAATATATTTAAAAATAAATCACTTTCCTCTAAAGTTAATTTTTGTGGTTACAGCTACTAGAAGAATTAGTGTCCGTCAGACCTTGAAAATATATCGCGATATATAATAACAAATGCTAATCATATTCAGGATTTTCAGCAATTCTCGGTAAAACAGAGAAGTGATATGTTGTCCTCATTATATTTATTGAAAATGCACAAAGGTAGATAGAGTTATAAACATACAATTTTTTTAATTAAAATACTTTACTTGGGGCTCAATAGGCCTACCGATGGCGGAATAGTAACTTCAAAACAGTAGGTCCCGGGTGCGAAACCTGGTTCAGGCATGGATGTTTCTTTCTCTGTGTGTGTGTGTTTCTCTATCTTTTCACTTTCGGGGCAAAGATGGCGCATCCACTGGGTGCCCCACTGTATAAGTTGCCTTCAATTTCACCCTTTGTAGCACTGAATGGAGTATTCCTAAAATCAGTCCGGCATTAAAAAAAACTTGGTTTAATAGATTTCGAAACTTAATCTTAAGTTTTGTGAACTACAAACATTCATAATTATATCATATTTTAAAGAAGAAAACTTCACTTTCATCAAAAGAGAAAGATTTAAAAGATAATTTATATTTTGAATTATTTCTTCAACACTAACATTACTAAATTCGTAATATATGACAGTGACGTTTGTTTCTGGTCTTGTAATGATTGCAGTTATAAGTAAGTTTTCGAAAACCTTTCACAACTTTATTCTTTCATCATAACATTTCTCTTTATTTAGTGTAACTTCTGTTTTTGAATAACTTGTCAAAAATATTTTCGAAATATTTTAATTTATTCTCCATAATGCGGGAGATACTAGCTTTAACTTGTTCATAAAAATGATAATAAATGACATGAATCAATTCTATCATTGTTAAATTTTTACTTGCAAAATGAAATTGAATTTATTAAGAAGGTTTATTTTATCATCCAAAAAAGAGAAACTAAATCCATCAACAAACTGCATCATTAAGTTCAACACACACTTCATCTTTTAGTTTCAAAAAATCTTTTAATTCTTGCAGTTGGTCCCTGAAATATTTATAAAAATATAGTCCAAATGAGCATCTTTGTAATGTGACAATTCCGTGCTCACAATTTACACGTAATTTCAATGTGGGTTGGAATGGTTTTCGGAATGGTTGATCATCAACGCTTATTCTTCCCTTAATTTAGGATGAGGGAAAATTCACTTCCAGGGCTGGGGAATCACAGAATATCACTTCTTTCCTTATGCAATGTAACGAACAAGTTTAGCGCATAATGAAGGTAAACTTTCATTAGTTACTACCAATCTATATTACACGGAACACATGGGGTAATCAGACTTCAGTTCAATTAGTATGCTCCTTTTGTTTGCCTTCCTATATATGTGTATATTTAATAATAAATACAGATACATGTTATAGAAGTGAAATAATATTATTTAATACGTCATCCCTTCAAAAGAATGAATATATATTTTCATTACCGATTAAATCAATATACAAGGCGTCCCAAAACGACCGCATAAAATCTGCACAGCTAGATTCCTCGTTAGGAGTACATAAAAACTGCCCAGAGAAGCGTTCCTGTACGATCCATAGTTTACGAAAAAAAAAAAATACGAAAATCTAAGTATGACGTCACTGCCGGTGCAAGAAAAGAACACTTAATTGTGGACATATCAACAACAGTATTTGCATATCTTTTCAGATGATAATGTTTAAAACGTTTGCCGCGCATATCGCGTCTTGCACCTAGTCTCCGTATGGTGGACAGGTATTCCGTTCATGACTACTACGACGTGTATTTGATGTAAGGCCGATGTAATTGAAATGCCTTTGGTTCCAGCATGATGGGGTACCGGCCCATTTCTGTGCTCCTATACGCGGTTGGCTGGATATGGAATACCCTGGCCGCTGGATCGGAAATGAAGGCCCTGTTCTATGTCCGGGAGATCTTACACCGTTGGATTTTTTCCTATGAGGCCATCTTAAGGAGTTGGTGTATCGAGACGTAGTGCCAACACCAAATTACTTAGTTGCTCCTCTGCATGCTGCTTATACTTAGGTGGACCCCGCGATGCTGCAACTTGTGATGTCAGCCATTCCATGGCGTGCTGAAGCCTGCCTCGACATTCAAGGCGAACACTTTGAACACCTGCTTTAAATTGTGCATATATTGTTGTTGACATGTTCAATAAAGTGTTTTTTCTTGTACCGGAAGTAACGTCATATTTTGTTTTTCGTATTTTTCTCGTAAACTTTTGGTCGTACAGGAATGCTTCTTTGGGCAGTTTGTATGTACTCCCAACGAGGAATCTATCTGTGGAGAGTTTATGCGGTCGTTTTGGGACACGCTATATAGTGATTTTTTGTCTAAAAATACAAAAAAAAATTAATAGTAAGAGACTTAAGTAATAAAAAAAATTATTCAAATTTTTCAATAAAAGTTTACATAAAAATGCTATAATGGAAATAAAATATTTTTCAATAAATAACAAAAATTCGCTCTACGTTTTAATTTTGGGAAATCATTGAATCTTTAATCTATTATATAATAATACATTATCTGAAATTTATTTTGTACTTTTTTTAGGAATAATAATCTAATTCAAGCGAAAAACAAAGAGTAAGAGAACTCCATCAATTTCAATATTTATTCAAGTCACAAACAACGCCATCCAGTGCTTGAAATTTGGATTAAAAATGAACTAATATAAGAAACTTTTAGTAGTAATCGATAGTTTCTTAAAAAGAGAAAACACTTGCACCTAAAAAGCTCATCTGTACTTAAAATATTACCGCATTATTTAGTTGACAGAAACATGTAATCAAGTTATGAGAATACAGATAATTAAAAATCAATTAAATAAAATGCCAATCAAAATTAATTTTCTTTAAAACCTTATTGGATAGATTAAGTTTATTAATAAACAATTGGATAGATTAAAATTATTAATAATTTGTAATTATAAGGATAATTTTAAGAAAATACATCAATATGAATTGACCCTAAAGAGCTGTTTGGATCAAATTTTCAATAAATTTCTTCGCCCAAAGGTTAATTATTTCATAGATTTAATTAATACAATATAATTGGTTTCACCTTATATAAAATTAAGTTTAATTACTTAATTTTGATTTCAGTAAATTTAAATATTTAGTATTTTTAAATTTTAGGACTTAATATTTAAATTTTTAGCAGTATTTTAATATGATTTTTAAATGAAAACATACTTTTCTTTAAATTAGCTTATATTAGAAAAACAGTAAGATTTCATTTTTTAGATTAAAACAAAACTATCAATCTTTTCAATTACATTTAACTACTATGAATCAAATTATTACTTGAAGGAATGTAATGTTAAATGGCTTTGAGAAAACCATTACAAAAAATCTAAAATATTTGATAATTTCACTAATGATTATAATAAACGAAAACTCTTTTAGATGTATCAGAATTACATTTAACATATTTAATGACTTTGAAGTGTTTTACTTTGAAGTTATTATAGCCATTTATAGTGCCATTATTAGTTTAAGGTGATATTTCAGTAGTTATTATCCAAATTAGTTTGTTAATTTACATTGAGTTTGTGTGAATAAATTTCGATAAGTGAGAACTATTGGTTAAATGTAATGACGGAAAGTCGTTAATATATTTAATAAATTTACAATTCAAAAACAATTAGCAATATTTAATGATTCTTCAGTAAAGAAATATATGAACTATACAAATATTAATGAATATATATAAAGGAAAATCAAATTAATATCCATTGGTGCAACTTTGAATTTATTTGCATATTTGATTATTAAACTTTATGTCGTTTGAAATAAATAAATAGATCTATAATTTTATTAAACACATCATTGAAATAAAAAATTTTCTAAAAACAAGTTTTGATTTTTGTCATATTTAGGTATAGTTGGATAAAAAATTTCTTTTTGGATATAGCCCAACCATAACTGCAAGAATAACTATGTCGATTTTTAACATAAATGTTTATCGTTACATATAGTGTGACATTTAGAAAATTAATTATTAAATAACACTAAACATTCATTTCAAATCACGTGATCATTACATTGCAACCTAAATTCTTATTTCGAGAGAAATATTTCAATAGAAAGATGGAGTATAAAATTTTTCAAAGGTAAAAAACTCCTTAAACTTGTATTGCTATAGAAATTTTTAGTAATGTTTAAGAATTTTAAAAAAATTTTTACTATTCACAAACTTTACAAATTTATGTTTTTTACACACTTAAAGATTTTTACCTAATTTTTAAGTAGTGTTTAGTGTTTAAGTATAATTAAATTTTTTTTATTATAATGCCATTTCTTCGTTGACGAAATAATTTCACTGAAAATATAGCTGAAATTAGAATTTTTATAGAATTTCTGTAAGATGTATAAAAGGGCTTATTTTCATTATTGTTAATTAAATTTATATACATGTGTGCAACTGTTTTTAATAAAGAAACAGTATCTCATATATATATATATATATATATATATATATATATATATATATATATATATATATATATATATATATATATATGTATATGTATGTATGTATGTATGTATGTATGTATGTATGTATATGTATGTATATATATAATTATTTTTTATTCACAAGAATAGATGTTGTTGTTGCTGGTTTGTGACAGCTAGGCTAGCAATATGGGATGCGCTGCTCCACTTTTCGAATTGAACCGTAATTTGATGTTGAGTCCTTCTTCAGTTCACACATGCCATAGGTACCCGTTTATAGGAAAGGTAACCATTCACAACCCATTCATACAAGGAAACGATAAAGACAAAAGAGAGAGAGAAAGTACATCCATGTTCGAATCAGTATTCGAACCCAGAACCTACATATCCGCGATCAGACACGCTGTCCACTAAACAAGAACATATCAAAATTACATATAAATACACCTCCTATATGATGATTATTTCATTTTTTATAAATTTTGTTAAAAAGTTATGGCTGTTTTAAAGAAGATATTATTAAATACTTTAAATTTTTATTTGTTAAATAAAAGAATAAATTCTATTGATAAAAATAAAAGACAGAAGGCAATAATTATTTCGTGATTAATCTGATAATAAAAGATAAGTATAGAATTTTGTCAAGAACAACAAATTTATACTTCAAAGTAGTTTCCCGATATAAATTTCTGTTTTCTTAGAACTTCTCTAGAAGAATAAATGAAAGCTGTCTAGCCGAACAAATGAAAGTATGTCTAGTCGGAATTTAAAAAAATGGAAAAAATTCGTTTCTTCGAAAACTAATATCTTGACAAAGATTTAGAGGTGAAGAACATAACTTATACTGAAATCCCTCACAAAACGTTTTTCTAAACAAAACCATCATATTGTGGAAAAAACATTTGACCAAAAATAGAAAACCAACTCTACGTGCGGTCTTACGTAAGAGCACTAATTGACAGCACCATCATTTAATACCCTTGTTTCTGTATAAACAACTTAAAGAGCTTTCCCAGAAGAGTTGTTCTTTATCGCTTTACGTCATAAAAGATGTTATCTTGTCTGTAATGTTATGACGAAATGTTTTCAAAACATTTTATGGAGTGCTTGCTTATTTATCGCTGCAAGCCAAGTTTTGATTTCAATCATTATTATTAATTAATGCAGATCATTCGTAAAAACGTATTCAAATGTATATTACAAATGTTATTAATATATATGTGGTATAAAAATTAATTAATATTTAGTAATTGCTTTCCTATTAATTTGGGGGATAAGTTCATAGCGTTTTTACCAAAGGCTTTTATTTAAACAAAAAACAATAGTTATATCAATAAGTTAATCAATTATATATTTGCTGTTGCTGTTTACAACCTTTTCCCACCTCTCGAACAATTTGCTGATGTCGTTCCGCCAAAAATCGCTTGGTCTGGTGTCAAAGTATTTGTTGAGCCAGTTTTTAAGGACCTCTTTGTTATCGAATGTAACGCCCTTCATATGGTTTGACAAGGAGCGGAAAAGATGGTAATCGGTCGGTGTAAGGTGCGGAGAATATGGCGGATGCTGAAGGACATCCCATTCAAGCTCTTGGAGTGCGGCTTTGACGACTTGTGCAACATGGGGTCTGGCGTTGTCGTGAAGGAGTATGGTTTGACCATGTCGATCAGGTCTTTTCAGTCGAATAGCCTCATTCACGCGGTGTAGCTAGGCAATGTAGAGCTCCTTGTTGACGGTGGCATTCTTTTCGAGCATTTCCCAGTGCACCAAGAGGTCCTTAAAAATAGGCTCAACAACTTCTTTGACACCAGACTAGGCGATTTTTGGCTGAACGACATCAACAAATGGGTCGAGAGGTGGGAAGAGGTTGTAAACAGCAACGGCGAATATATAATTGATTAACTTATTGATATAACTTTGTTTAAATAAAATTCTTTGGTAAAAACGCTTCGAACTTATTCCTTAACCTAATATTTTTAATTTTATTATTTCTACTGATGTATTTGAACTTATTCCATGTCAAATAAGCCATGTGGCTTTTTATTTTTTATTTATGAAATTTAAATTCTGTTTGTCTTTAAAACTAGTATGGGAAGAATAATATTCGTTAAACTGTACTGCACCACATTCAGGAGAAATTTTTGCAACGCAATAAAAAAATTCATTTTAGATAATTGTTTATTTTTTAAGGAAGTCAAGGTTCCGATATGGGTCTCAGTTCTAATTCAAAATCAGAATGTATGACCTCGAATCCTTAAGAGAATAATATACATGTTTTTATGTTTTACAACTGATTGTGCTCAATTGGAAACTTTGTTTATTTGATTTATCGCTGTATGAACGCATTCTGATAAACATTCTTTTTATTATTGATCTTTATTTGAAAACAAAATTAAACGCTATATGCGTTGAATGCATTATAACTTTTACCATGACAATTTTTATTTCATTACCGCTTTCGATAAAATCGTTGCCATTTCTCCATATATAGATATATTTTCACGTGCGAATTTTAAAAATCTTTCATCATATTTTTTAACCATAAAATGGTTGTTTTTTACGTTCCAATTGAGAGCATGACTACGCCACTTTATTACAATTCTCATTGGTTTAAAATATCCATGACATCAGATAACGTTTCATCTGCATCACACATAATTAACTACAATATCATTTTGAGAAGTCGTCGTAAATCCTACTTGTCGACAAATTTGTTGCCAGCTTTTAAATCGCATTCGGCACAGGTGCCATATAATCCATGACGCCAAATTCTGAGATTGGTGAATTTTTGGCGGATTTTCTTATGTATCTGGCAACCTCGTTTTTATTGCGTCTTACATATGGAGACCTGTAAAAATTATGCAGAAAATTCTATTTTGGTAACCATAGTATTTACGTCATCGCGCACGTCACGATACGTCATCTTGTCAACAATTCTTCTGATACGACACTTGTGCCTCGTACTCTTCGAGCGGCAGCAACCAAGGCAAAGTTTACCATCGAATGTCTGAGAATGTTCTCATATTAAAATCATATTAAAGTTTTAATTTTGTTAATAATACGATTTCTTATATAATGACCAAATCCTCGGTTTGAGAAGCCGTTTTCCATTGATTCGTTGACAATAGAAAAGAAAAAAAAGAAAAATGAAATAATTAAGGCAAAACATCCACTTTATGATTAGTTTTAATAGGCAAGTACGATTTAAATTGGAACAAGTTCAGTATCCCCATACACTTGGCGACGCGGCGAATTTTTTGTCGCCAAGTCGCCAAGCTAGGCGCGCGTTTATTAAAACGGGAGGTTTTCCCTAAGTTCGATCGAAAAATAAGCATTTCAGAAAATTTAAAAAGGGAAATAAATATAAATAACGGACTTACTTGATATGAAGTTAAGCTGACATGCTGATGGGTAGATTAATTTCGACATTTTATTCGTTTATCACCAGTGTCACATTTCAGTAAAAATAATTATCTAATTTTACAAAAAAAGTGTGCAAAAATATTTTTCTAAATATATATACTTTATAAAATTTAAAAAAAAGCATGCAAAAACTTATTTTTCAAATATAAACATTTTTTAAAATTTAAAAAAAACGTAAATAAAATATTTTTTAAATAAATTTAAGTAAATAAAAATTTTAAGTAAATAAAAATGAAACACGAATACAATAAAAAAATACATGTAAGCAATAGAATTTAAATAAAATAATTACACTTTCTCCAAATCAAATTTCCATTAAAAAATTAATATTTGCGAATCATAAATTAATTAATAATTTCGAATCCTGAGCAATAATCCATCATTATTATCTTTAATTTTAGCTAATAGAATTTGTTGATATTTTTCGACAACATTTTTAACATGAGACATTTTTAATTAAAACAATAAATAACGTACTTAAAACAATAAAAAGATGATAATAAATAAATTAAGAAAATGAAATAAGGAAAAAGAATATTTAAAGATTTTAAATATGTAAAATAAAATATATCATTTAATAAAATATATATATTAAAATTAAACCAAATAAAAGTAAATAACATAAAAGAAATAGTAAAAAAAACAAAAAAATTACGATAATTGGATATTGGAGATAACTCCAGTTCTATCAGCAATAGTAAACGAAATTAAAATGACTAGCAATTAAAACGTAGAACAACTAGCAAGAAAGTTCTGGAAAGTTCTCGAAGTGAAACTAAAAAAGCTATTGCCACTAAAAAAAGCACATATATAACGTAAAAATTATTTAAAACACGAGAAAAACGGAATCTGGCAACGAAAAAATAAAAATAGTAACAAAAACTAAATTTGGCAACACTACAATAAAAAGAAAAGCTGAAATCGGCAACACTACAACGTAAACAACGGCTACCAGATTTGGCGAAAAATCAGTGTATGGGGATACTGAACTTGTTCCTTTAAATTTCGGTAAAAATATATTTGAGGGTGCCCCTTGGCGAGATTGGCGATTTTTGTTTGGCGCCAATCCTGTTCGCGCGGAACGATGTGCAAACAGTAATGGTGGCCAAAACACAACGAAATTTCAAAAATAATGCAGTAAGCACATAAAAAAAGAAAAAATGTACTCACTTTATTTTGCTGGAATATCCTCACTTTGAGGTACACAGAATTCTCTAATAGCACCTACAAATATTGCTTAAATTTATTTTGAGAAGAAAACCAATCAGAATCTAAACCAATCAGAACCGTGAATGGATTTCAGAATAAGGTTGTCATAAATAGAACAACATTGCCCAGCTTGGCGATAAACTTGGCGAGAATTCAAAGGGCACCATCAAGTATAGTCTATCCTAAATTTCTAAAAATCTCATTAATTAATAGAATTCTAAATTAACAATTGTTATATTTATAAACAATCTATTTTAAATCCAAAGACTAATGCCTTGCTTACGCCGACATTAAAATTTTAAATTCTTTTCTATCATCTGATTTTTATTGTTTTTCATTCATAATATATATTGTCAACTGATCTTTATTTTCAAATAAGGAATTGATATTTCCGTCTTAAATATTTCTATTTATGAAAAATAATATCACTTTTATGTTAATATAAATATTTTATTAAGTCAAAATAACCGTTTACTCTTTCTAGTTTCTCATTCAGAGTCGTTTCGAATGTAATTGATGATTGACATAAAAAATCATACTAAAGGTGAATAGATATTAAAATGTGTTTATGAATTCTCCATATTTAAAATGGTTTCAAAATTTCTCCACAACAACATCTCGTTTCGCTTTATATAATTACCCCATTCAGGTAAAAATAATTCATTATTCCAGAATTTATATTTAAAATCTATTTCAAGTTTCGTTATTTCATATAAATTCATTCAATTATTAGCATACTAAATCCGAATTTGTAGTGGCATAATAATGGTTTTTACTCATAAAATTTTCTTTATTTTTTAAAATTTAAATAAATGACAGCACCAAATATAAATGATATTGTAGTTAACTCTAAAACTTAAAAGATTATTCTCATTTCCATTTGATTTTCAAATTTATAAAATTTCAGAAATCAAATTTATTTGTTCATCTAAAAAAATTGTGCTTTCGCTTAAGTTTCAGTTCACCTGTTGGGAAATAAAGATTAGATTTTATATACTTTAGGAATATCAATCCCTTCTCTTTACCTATGTGCTAATAATCAATCTCAGAAAAAACAAATTCTAAATGCCCGTTTGATTAAATGTTACGGCTAGAACATAATTCTACAAAGCTGACCGATGGCTGAGTGGTTAGCGTTCCTGACTGCTGAGCTGTGGGTCCAGGGTTCGAATCCTGGTTAGGGCATGGATGTTTCTTTCCTTCACTGTTCTCTCTGTGTTTCTCTGTCCTCTCTTCTGTGATGTGGTATGAATGTGGCCCACCCTATAAACGGGTTTGTGGTGGTATGGCGCGGGTAACGCTACTCGCCTCCGTGACTTGGTTCACAGGTGCCCGCTGGGTAACAACAAAATGAGTAGCAGTTTCTGGCCTTGTTGTGGCATACGGTTCGTCACCCAAGTGTGCCCGATATTGGAAAAAAATAAATAATTCTACAAATATGTTCTTGAAACACATGGAATTCATATTTATACTGTTGATTCTTAAATGTACTAAATTAAAAAAATTTGAATGTCTGCTAGAATATTCTGTGACATGGAATACCTAATGTTAGAGTGCATTTATGGAAAATGCTCAGTGGCTCCAAACTTGCACTATGCATTGAATACGAGGTTTGAAAACCGGTAACTTACGCAGAAATTACATGTGAATGTTGTTTCCGATAAATAAACTGTTGTTATGGTTACACCAACTTTTACTCATTCTGATTATAAGAGGTTTTCGACTTTTTGAATATTCTAAAATGAGTTTCAATTCTCAAATGTTTAGGAGGCTTCTCATAGATATCGGTCTTTATTCATATGTTGCACAAAAGGAAAAACCAGAACACTCCAACAAATTTACTTGCTTTCGATTGAAGCTGAGTATCCACATCGCATTGTTGGATACTGAAGAAATTTTTTCATTTTATTATTTCTTGCTCATAGCTTACTTTTCCCATGTAAAGCGAAAAATGTAGTGAATGAGTTATTTCATTATCAGTACTGTGACAACCATTAGTTTTCTTATCATTAATTTGAAAAATATTTTAGAACAATAGAAAACCAAAATTCAATATTTTAAATTACAGTTAAATTTTAATTCTAAAATAAAGGAAAACAGGATAAGCTCTAAGTTTCTAAAATATAAATTCTGCCATATTATTAGTGTATTTGTACAATGCATAAAAATCTGTCAAAAGTCCAAAAACTGTATTTTCATAATTTTTTTAGGTAAGTAACGTTTAAATTTTTAAAAATAGAAAATATTGTTTTAATTGTTTTCTTCAGGTTTTTCTTTTTATTTATTTATTTTTAAACTAAAATCTTTTTAAAGAAAATGCCTTCATTTAATATGTATTTAACACAAGGTTAAACATAGTATCAATTTAACTTTAATTTGTGATGTGACATAGTTCTAAAGATGCGGGATACTATATTATTCAATTCGCAATGTTAAGAGTCTAGAAAAAGATTGACTTTAAATCTTATAGAATTTCTAATCATTTTCCCAGACTAATTAGGACAAAAAAGATCGCCAATTCGATAGCAATCGCTTAGATTACTACATAAAATTTGTGAAACATATTTCTACAGTAAAAATTGTTAATGATTGTTCTTCACTTTATATGACTATAAAGTTATTTAATAAATACAATAAATGCATTTTGTATCTCCAATAAAAATATATTATTTAATTCGCAATGTTAAGAGTCTAGGAAAAGATTGACTTTAAATATTTTAGAATTTCTAATTATTTTCCCAGATTAATTATGACAAAAAAAGATCGCCAATTCGATAGCAATCGTTTAGATTTCTACATAAAATTTGTGAAACATATTTCCACAGTTAAAATTGTTAATGATTGTCCTTCACTTTATATGACTATATAGTTATTTAATAAATACTATAAATTCATTTTGTATCTCCAATAAAAATATATTATTTAATTCGCAATGTTAAGAGTCTAGGAAAAGATTGACTTTAAATATTTTAGAATTTCTAATTATTTTCCCAGATTAATTATGACAAAAAAGATCGCCAATTCGATAGCAATCGTTTAGATTTCTACATAAAATTTGTGAAACATATTTCTACAATTAAAATTGTTAATGATTGTCCTTCACTTTATATGACTATATAGTTATTTAATAAATACAATAAATTCATTTTGTATCTCCAATAAAAATATATTATTTAATTCGCAATGTTAAGAGTCTAGGAAAAGATTGACTTTAAATACTTTAGAATTTCTAATTATTTTCCCAGATTAATTATGACAAAAAAGATCGCCAATTCGATAGCAATCGTTTAGATTTCTACATAAAGTTTGTGAAACATATTTCTACAATTAAAATTGTTAATGATTGTCCTTCACTTTATATGACTATATAGTTATTTAATCAATACAATAAATGAATTTTGTATCTCTAATAAAATTAATTGAATATATAAACCATCAAAATGGCTTAAAAGACTCTAAAATTAAAATAAAATTTTCATACAGTTGTCAACATAAGGTAGTTAAATGAGATGAGATGGAATAAATATTGATGTAAGCTTGTTTTGATATCGTGCAGGCGTGTCCAGTCTTAGGAAGGGAGGTGATGCCCGGATGGTCGCCATTACCATTGGCTTCTTCTTAGGACTGTCCACTTTTTCTGCTGTAATGGGAGCTACAGCTGGTCACCTGGTCCACCCTGGGCAGAAAATCACAGCTGGGACACTGCAATCTCAGTCCACCATGTCCGGCAGAAGAGGCGTTATTCTTGACTCCATGCTTGACTTACTTTGGTAATAATTACAGTTACGGTCACATCACCTGACATCTTCAAAGAATATCAATTTTTTTTAGTTGTTTTGAGGTGTAGAATATTTTAAGGGAAAATAAACGAATAATTTTATTACTTGCCAACAGCATGAAAATTTTTCTTTAAATCTATTTCTTGTACACGTGATATATTTAATAACTTTAAAAAAATTTTTTGAACTTAAAAAAAGTTTTTGATATAATGGGATGATTTCTGTAAACATTTTATCTTTTTCATATTAATTCTACTTTAGATAAGCTATAAATATTTTATTTCAAAAATAACAATTGTACAGAGCTAAATCCAGCAGTTAAAGGAGTTGGTATTCTTGAGTTCTTTGTACTTTGTTAAAATTTGCATAATTTTTTTCATATTTTTTGTATTATTTATGAACACATTGAAGAAATCTAAACTCTTTTTTTATTTAAATGGAAATGGATTTAATGATGATTTAAGTATACTTTTATTTATGAAATGAATTTAAGTATATTTTCAGTTAATATTACATTGAATCTTGATAAAAAAAATTATTACAAATTTTCCTTTAATTTTTAAGTTGGAACTTTCCATGATTCTGAGTTTATTAAACTTCATACCCAAGCATAAATGTAATGAAGAATTTTTTATAATTAGATATTGATTTCATTATAATAGTATCACATTTCAAAGACAACATTTAATGAAAGCGCCGATAGCAAGAAGGTTTGTATAGTAGTATGACAAATTATGTACATAATTGGTAAAATAAATTTTTTGCTTTTATTTTAAAAATAAAAACACGGCTTGATTTTTAGTTTTTTTTTTTTTTTAAATTTAAAAAAAATTTTTAAATAATACTAGCAAACTTACATTAAAACAATGTGTTAAAAATAGTTTTTCTGAAGAAAATTTCTTCACTGTTTTAATACAAATTGAATTGTTCTTCCACGATTTAACTAATTACTGAATGATAAACTCAGTGGTCTTCAACCCCACCATTTATAAGACCGAATCCCACGTCGAATATGGATGAACCATTTCTTTATTAGATAATAAAGTACAGTAATTTTAATGTATAGAATGACACACAAAATTCCTTAAAAGTTGTTTTTTTAAAAATCTTTAGTTAAAAAGAAGGTTTTTAACATTTTTAGCTAATATTTAAATATTAACGTGCAAAATATGGAAATGGGAAAAATAAATTTCCTAAGAAAAGTGATTTATTACACTTTTGCTGTAGAATTACAAAAAATATACAAGATAAGTAATCACAATATATACTGCTGCTTAAATTTTCAAAATAGTTTCTAACCCATAACATCTCATTGTTCACAGTTCATACTTGCATATTATATACTAAATACCATCATATTTTGCAGGAATGCTATTCCAAGTAACATAATAGAAGCTACATTTACCAAAGTAAGTTAAACTGAAATACTTTTTAATAATACATTTAATTTTAAAATACAATTTTAATTGAATAAAAGTTATTCATCTTAAAAATAAATCAGATAGTAAACTTTCTTTAATTATTTAAAACTGCATATTTTTTCTTAGTAGCTATATTTTTTGCATTTTATCTGTAAAGTTATTATAAATAATACTAATTTGAATATTGATATAAATCAATAGGATTTTGATAAAAAATCAATTCTAATATAAATTTGAGATAAGTTGATTCGAATTTCTTTAGTAAACTTTAAAGATTACTTTTAATTTAGTAAGCATACAAATGTTATTCTCAAACATACAATAATATCTAGAAAATAAAAAAATAGTACACAAAACATTATGTTGCACAAATATAATAATAAACAAATTCAAATAACTAACACATTTGAAACAAATTGCGTAAAATTAAGCAATTGATTAACTATATCCAATTGCAATGATAATTAAGTATGTATCTCATGAGAAGAGTTAAATATTTTAATGTTTCAAGCTAGAACATTGATCTTGATTTTTAGAGAGAAAGGGAGAGACAAAATAGGCCAAAAAATGTATTTCATGGTAACAAAAAATTATGTATAATTTTAAAGAACACTTTTTATTAATAGATTATAATCGAAAGAAACTTGTAGATTTTCCGTTTTTATATAATTATATCTAACATCGTTTTATTACAAATAAATATACCAAGAAAAATTTATTTTTATTTGGTACAAGTGCAATAAAAAGATTCGTGACACTTTTTGTGAATGTTTACTTTAACATAGATCTTGAGCATATTGCATTTTTTCAAATAGAAAGTATAACTATTAGTTCTGTTTTGCAATCAAAGAAGTTTAGTTCTCTCCTATATCCTCGAAGTGTAATCCACAACTTACCGAGATCTTCGTAAAAATATTGCCTACTCTTTTAAGAATAAAAGATTCTGAATAATAAAAATTTCTTAATCCTTAACGAGAAAGTTCAGGAATACTTTCTCAGTAGAGTATTCTGATGAATGGGAAAAGTAGTTTTGAACTTAATAAAAACATATTTTTGTGAAGTGAAATTTCTTCCTGACATTCATCCCCATTTTCAATGAAACAAGTTTTCATCCTAAAAGTTGTAAGAAATAAAATATTTAAAAACTTATTAAAATATATCAATGTTTAAAAGATGGTATTTTAATTGAAAAAAAATGAATAATCATTAAATTTTGAATAATCATTAAATGAAAAAATTTTCTCGAAATAAATAAAGAATTTTTTAAGTGTTGGTGTAGAATTGGGTACCTTTTAGTTAGGCGAAAAATTTGGCGATAAAATTGAATTTCTGTTAACGCTGGTTTATATATATATATTTCAGTTTTATCTTTTAGTTTTTGTGTAGCGACATCTTGTTAGTCACAATTTGACGTCCATCTTGGCGTTAAAAAATTGCCAAAATATCAAGAAGTGCCTGATTGTAAGCTTTTAACCGTTTTATTTTTATGTAATTAGTGTTTCAATAATTTTAATTTATCAGTTTTGGACCAATATAATTAATATATTTAATAATGAAATTTTAAGGTAAAAAATGGAAATTAAAAAAAGATTCAGAAAAAAATTGTTTTCTACCCAGTTTTATACGTATAAACTTGTCAACTTTTGATTAAAATTATGATCAAAATCAACAAAACATTATTTGATTGGAGAAAATACTCTACTTAAGAACATTCTGCTTATCAAAGGATAGAGTAAATATAAAAACAAGTGCTCATACAGTAACGGGTTTATTAACCATTTTGAATGGATCCTGAATTTTTAAATATCTTTAATAATTCAAATTCAATTTCTAATTTGAATGCTTTAGAAAATAATTTTATAGGGAAGATTTGTTCAGTGAAGCATATTTATGATGTTTGAAAAATTCGTTTAAAGAATGGTGAAACGTTGGCAACATAAAAACAGTAAAGAAAAAATATTATTCAATTAGATTTAAACAAAATTAAGAAGTCGTTTATTTTATTTTTAGTACATATTTGCAAAAATAATATAATTTGTTTTGTAAGCAATCGCATACTATCTGTGGAGCTTGCTTTAACATGTAAGAATACCATTTACAGAATAAATCAGATTAATTACTTAATAAATCAAATTTTAAATAGCATGTAAAGATCTAAAAAAGTTCTTCTATCTTTAATGGAAAACAAATTATAAAACGTAGGTCTTAAAAGTTGGTAAGGATATTGCATTTTTGTCTTGAATGTCTAGCACATATTTAAAATGCAAAAATGTTTCTAGCTTTATGTTCTAGCTTTATGTTATAGCTTTATGTTTAAAATACATTGCTATATACGTAATCAAGAACAAATTAAAAATATATTCAAATATAGAAACATAAGGGATATGAAAAGGATATCGTTATTATAAAAACATTCATAAATTATCAACAAAATAATACTCGAATTTTCGAAATAGGGAACTCGTCATTTTAACACTATAATTAATTTGGAAATTCTATACCTATTTTTGAATTTATGATTTATGTGGATAATTCATTTTTATATTCTTATACCACAGGAATTTACTTTCGTGGAAGTGATAAATTCTTCGGATTCCTTTGAAGGAGGACAAACTAACTCGCCACCTGTAATCTACAAAAAGAGCATACAGAAAAAGAACGGAGTTAATTTTATGGGTAAGATTACATTTTGCAACAAAATATATTGATTTAAAATTTTGTCATCTGTGTGCACATCATATTTATGTTTATTAGGTAAATTTGTGTAATTGGTCAAATGTAAAAATATAATAATCATTTTCTATAGTATTTTGAAGTATTATGCGTTAGAACAAACGTTGATTGATATAGAAAGAAGGTTGTAAAATCAAACTATTTTATGTTGTCATAAATATTTATTTCATTTAAATATAAACATTAATTTTGTATAAAAAAGAGTATAAATTTATATACTCAATCAACTTTTGGTATGTAATATTCAATTGTAAAATTGTTATAAATTGAATATGATTTCACGTAACTTTTAATTCGCGCTCTTCTCTTTTGTAATAAAACATGAGTTTGAATTATTTTTTGAAGAATTGTTATTTTTTAATATTTAAGAATATAACTCATCGTCTATATGTATTATTAAAAATATTTCAAATAAAAATAAATTAATAAATTAATATATATATATATATATATATATATATATATATATATATATATATATATATATATATATATATATATATATATATATATATATATATATATATATATATATATATATATATATATAAAAATACATTATTAAATTACTATAAAATGTATAATATATCAAACATATAAATGTAAAGAAAATGAACAAAAGTAAATTGAAAATATTTTCTAATATATATTAAATATTTATAATTTATTTTATTATTATTATTAATATATTTATAATAACTATAATTAATTATTTTATTAGTATGAGAGAAAATTTTTTGTCTGTTGAAATGTTCATTCAAGCTTGTTAAAATGTGTTACTTTTACAGTATATAGTATAGCATGTATATCAAATCTGCATTTCGCTAATATATGAGTCTAAAACACAAAAAAATTAAAAATATAAAAAAGAAAATTTTAATTTCACATAAACCACCATTTACAGACACCATTATAAAGATAGGATGATAAATATTTAGCTTTCATTTTGAAGGCAACATCGTGAATGAAGATAATACCACCGTTAGTGTTTAACACGTATCTGAACATCATTTAACGATGCTTCAGCCAATTCAGTAAAATTGATTGAATCTCTTCAGGGATATGAAATATATTAATTTTTGTATAGTGTTTATGTTAGAGTTGCTTATGGAAAGTAATAGATGCAAGGTGGAATAGATAGAGGGCGGTGCTGCTTCAATCATAAATTTGGAATCTTTATCATGGATCAAATTTATATCCAAAACAGCAACCCATGAAAATTTAATTTACATTATACTTTTGGATTATTTTTATTTTATGTTATCTGCTAATTTTTCAATGTTTTTACTCCTTTAAGTAAAACTTTTAAAGCGATGCTATAAATATTGTTTTTTATCCTCAATTTTCGTGTACAATAGATTTTTTTAAAATTTACTTCTGTATCACAGTAAAAAATGACAATTTTTTTCAAATTCGAAAAATTGTTTAATTGAAAATGACAAAATTAAAGTTCATAACATTACATGCCTTTGCTCATTAAATATTTATAACCAATATGAAACTTAAAATTAAATGGAAAGAGGGATTCTAGAATAATCTAATAATTAAATATTTCAACAAAACAATGGTTTCACATATATTAATATGAAACATAGTGAAATTTCTTTGTTGTTACTCATAAACATACTACGCACATTTTTATAAGCATTTGAATAAATGAATTATATAAATTTTTACTTGAAAGTTATTTCTCGTATATTTTAGTCACTTGCAAATGTAGATTAATTAAGAGCTCAGGTTAAGGAATCAATAACATGCCAAAATCATTCAATGATAATAAATTTTTACTTTGTAAGGATATAATAACTCAAAATGTGGATAATATTTTTATTGCACAAACAAATAATAGTATATTGAAATATTCACTTATAGTTTGCTTCGTCAGAGATAAAAACTGCAAATAAAATAGAAATAAGATATAATCAATTTACTGTTGGGGCAACAATAACATATTTATATCGTAACAGCAAAAATTATTTATAACTTATATCATGATTACGACACTTTATTACAATTCTCATTGGTTTAAAATAGCCATGACGTCAGATAATGTTTCATCTACAGCATATCGTACTGAGATTCCATCGCAAATCCGATTTGTCGACGAATTTGCTGCCTGCAATCAAATCACATTCTTCGAGCGGCAGTAAACAAGGATTAATCTAGAACTCCATTATCGAATGTCTGAATGTTGTCGGCAATGCGAAATATTACATTCATGATTTTTACCAGTAATAAAAAAGTATTTTTAATAATAATTTTTTCTGTTTGTAAAAGTTTTCAAAATCATGAATATTATTTGTCGTTCGAAATAATTAATTTTCAAATCGTTAGCGATATAACTTTCAAAATTGTGAACACGTTTATAATAGAACAGGAGAAAAAGCAAAATGAGAAAAAGACATAAAACATCCACTTTATAATTAGTTTAAAACAGTAAGGTCGGTTTAATTTTTTCTCTTATTATTATTTCCTTTTTAATTTATCTTTTTCTTTTATTATTATTTTCTACAGTTTTAATTTAAAAGATTTATTTTTTTACAAAACATTTTATATCTTTTAACCTATTTGGCAACAGTGAATAAGTAACAAGGTACATAAGGCGAAAAAGTATGTCATTTCGCTTCTACCAGCTAAACAGTAACTACCTCGGATATGTCTCTAATTAATACAAATGAAACATCTTTAGTCTTAATTAAGGTCCAATAGCGTGCATTTTAAATTTAAAGGTAATAACATTATTAACTGTTATTATTTTAAAGGTCTACTGTCCTTTAGTATCCTGTTTGGTTGTGCTTTAGCAACTTTAGGTGATAAAGGGGAAACTCTACATCAAGTAATTGAGCAGCTCAATGCTATCGTCATGAAAATTATGCATTATTTCCTCAAGTAAGACTTTATTTCTGTAATCTTAAACATTTATATAATGAAAAAACATTCATATAATTTCATTTGTTTAATAACAACGAATTTTTGAAATTAAAAAAATATCCTTAAAATGTATGAAGAGACAAATATTAAACCATATTGTTTTTGTCAGTTTTTTAAAAAAAAAACTTTCAAAAAGGATACTGAAAAAATATGTTTCCTCGTTTTTAAACATTGTTTTCCCTAAATTCCAGATTTGAAAATAACGCAAAAATAATAACTAAAACAGAATTACAGGTAGACATTTTACTTCATTTAGTAATATAATGTCTAAATGCTGTAGGAAAAGTTTCTTTCACAAAATAACGGAAGTTGAAATTATAATTCATATTCATCAGGCATAAATATTCATGAAGAAACTCAAGATGATGCATTCATTTTCACAGCAAGAAAATATATATTCTTTTCGCTTTCTTGTTAGTATTCATTTTCTGAATAACTTCAAATAACGAAGAAATAATTCTAAATAACGAATAGATCCATTAATGGAACATCCTACAGAACAGTGTTTGAGATATTGCTGACAAAGAAAACTTTGACTAGAATGAGTGTGTTGTACAAATGTCTTTTGCAGTCTATTATGGAAGTTACAATCACTTCTGTTTATATTTATTATTTTACATCCGTTTAGATAAAAAAATGAAATTCAAAATTTTCGTAGACACATTTTTATATGTACTAAAAAAATTCGCATTATTTGACTGTTCCTACCTTTTGATCACAGTATCAAATGACAAATATGTTACCAAGTAACCAATAGAACAATTTAAAAAATCAAATCAAATAATGGGTGGATAATAATTTCATTTCGCTTAGTATAAGCATTGAGCAAAATGACTATACAGAATACAAAAAGTTTGTTGTAGACAGTTATAGAAGTGAGTGTATTTACATTCAATTTTTGTCAGTTGTTAAAAAATGATAAATGCATTTTCTTTCCACAATTTTTTAGTAGTCTATATTTATTTTCAGGATAATTTTAAAACACATACTTTGTTTTTATTTTCAATTTAATATTAATGTGGGGATATTTCGCATACCATAACAATACTTATTGGTTATATGCGCTTATCAAATGGAAATATTTTTGATCACTTCACTGTTGTTGCTTCAAGTACTTAGGTTAAACATATGTTTTCAAACATAATAATAACAAAAAATATAATTTAAAAAATGCAATGCATTGTACATACATTAGCCCTTTTTATTTGGTTTTTATCTAAGCTTTAAAAAGCACTTGTTTGGTTTTAACTTTATGTTACAAAAATCGATTACTGATGGACCAATCACATTCCCGAACAGTAATTGCAAGATATATGGGATTTTATTCACAAACCCAGTAAAAATCCTATCCAAATTAATATTGCTCTTTAGTTTAAAAATCTGTTTTCACTATTATACTTAGATTTGTATGAAACATAGAAATTTATCTTATCGATAATGCAAAATTGGCATAGACAAAATAAGAAGCATTTTAGTGTAATTATTTTAATTACAGATTTATTAGTGAGAGATGAAAATAAAAATGCTATATTTTATCAATACAATTTTAAAATAAATTAATTTTTTTACATAATAATTTTATTTTAAGTAATTATCACTTCCTTTTATGTTCTTTTTATTATACTTTATAATTTATTTGTAATTTTATTTATTTTTTAATTATTTATCATACAAAAATTTTAGAATTTGTGAAATGTTCATTTACAGTTCAATCATTCAAATTAGCAAATCGTTTTAATTGTTATTTCATGTTCATTTCTATTAATGTGAAAGGGCGAAAGCAACTTTCACAAAACAGTAATTAATTTTCATTTAAATTATTAATCCGAATCGAGTTAAATAAAAGACAAAATACCGATGAAAAATATATTTATATACCTTTTTAAAATGTACACTATTATACTAGTTAAAAATAATTTCAATTTGTTACTGATTTCCATTCGTATTGAAAATATGATTTTTTCCCTTTTACAATCTCTGATGAACAGTCAGAATTAATTATATAGAAATGAATAATTAATATTAAAATGCAATAAGATTTTTAAAGTTTAAATTTTACTCTTCCGCTTAAGTTCAAAGTTTTGTAAGAATATAGATGGAAATTATATAACATGATCACGCAATAGCTAAATTACGAATATTTGGCAAGTAACACAAAATGTAATAACATCCTCATATTAACATAAAGTATGTATTTGGAAATTTTCAACTCAAGTATCTTAAAATTAAAGACAAATTATGAAGATAAATGATAAATTTTATTAGGTGAGGCACAGATGCCGTATCATCCAGCATGCCAATTTTTGAGTTTAATGAATTTATTAGCAGATTTTCTTAATTATCTAGCAACCTGGTTTTTATTACGTCATAGACATGGAGACCTAAAAGAATTACGCAGAAAATTCTACATTGGCAAGCCTTGTATTTACGTCATTGAGCCCGTCACAATATGTCGTCTTGGCAACATGTCTTCATCGCCAAAAAAATTCAGAATTTGGCATCCTGGATTACACGGCATCTTTGCCAGAGGGTGTATATAAATTAAACAATATCTAAGCAACCAAGTCTGTAATAGGATAATGTCTTTAGTTTACAAGTACAATAAAAAGAAATTAAAAAGAAACAATTGTACAAAACATCAATATAAATATAAATAATGAATTGTAAATTTTATCTTACATCAATATAAATAGTGAATTAGTAAGATTGTTATGTTTGATTGTTGTTAGATTGTAATTTATAATTTTTAGGTTATCATTTTGTTAGATTGTAATCATGTTATTATTGTTAGATTGTTATTTGTTCAATTGTTAATTTGTTAGACTGTTATTGTTAGATTGTTACCATTCACTTATAATTGTTTTTTTAATAAAAAAACTGTTTTTTTTAACTTCATCTAGCCTTCTTCCGCTGGGTATGTTCTTCTGGATGTTCAGAGAGGGTCTGGAGAGCGTGGCTCCTGTCCAGCTCTTGGAATATATGGGGGTCTTCCTAGCAACTGCAATGGGGTGCATAGCTTTTCACCAGTTCATCCTCTTGCCTCTGTTGTACCTTATAATTGTGCGGAAAAACCCTATACCTTATCATCTCAACCTGCTTCCCGCCATCTTGACAGCTTTTGGAACATCTTCAAGGTACGAAGTTTTCTATGCACAGGTGCCGTGTAATCCATGGTTCTAAATTATTTTAGCGATGAAGAAATGTTGCCAAGATGACCTATCGTGACGTGCGCGATGACGTAAATACTACGGTTACCAAAATAGAATTTTCTGCATAATCCTTATAGATCTACATATGTATGACGTAATAAAAACGAGGTTGCCAGATACATAAGAAAATCCGCCAAAAAACTGCCCATCTCCAAATTTGGCATCATGGATTATACAACACCTGTGCAGTTTTCTGCGACTTTGCTAAAGAATATTTTGATCTTATTTCCTCGAGGTATAATGTCTTTATGCAGAACTAAATTATGAAATTATGAGGACTAAGTTCATAATTATATTTAATTTAAATTGCATATAATTATAGATTTCTGCTCATCTGAAGTAACTAAAAAAAGGCTAATTCATATGCAAAAATTCTGATAACCTGGAATTTATTAGCAAAAAGTTTCAGAAAAATTAATAAAAAATGTTTTCAATTTTATGTTTAACAAATTCATGGACAAAGAGCCTGGCTCTTCATTCGCCCTCAATTGTGACAGAGCCCCTAGAACCGCAATTTCCAGACGAGGCAAGCGGCCTACACTAGGGCTCTCACGAATTTCGAAAGCAGGAAAATCTTTGAGGTCTGGTCTAAATGTAAGACTGAGCAGGCTTCTTCTAATCACATCCTGGACAGTTTGGAACTTTCCAGAGAGGATATATACTCATCCCCCTACTTGTTCTCGATTTTCTTAGGTTCAACGGTCTGATGAACCTTAACTGACTTTGTCAGACAATTGGAGGATAAGTCACAACAACAATAGATTCTTTCTTCCGCAATTCTGATAAAGCACATCTTCAACAAATATCATAGATAATTATATATATATATATATATATATATATATATATATATATATATATATAATTATTTAAACGTGAAACATTTTTTTCACAGAAGAAGCTCTCTGACTGCATTAGAAAGCAAAGTTTTTCCATATTTATTTCATATTTCTTGGTGTATTTGCGCCAGTTATAATGCCGTTTTTAACTGCAGTACTTATGAAAATATTTGTTTTCATTTTGCAACATAGAAACAATCAAATATCCATAGAAATTAATCAATTTAAAAATAATTTAAATTTCACTTAACAGTAATATTTATAACTACAACTCATTAATATAAATGCATATTATGTATTAAACTCAAAATAAAATCTTATACTTATCTTTACATTAATCTTACAATTATATTTGCTAAAAGTAAATCTTCAAATATTTTACATTTTAATGACTAAAGGTTTTCCTGTATAATCCAGCATGCCAAATTCTGAATTTTTCAGGGAAGGAAAAATGTTACCAATATGACGTCTCAGGATGACGCTAGGTTGACGATGAAGCTAGGTTTGCCAAAATAGATTTCTCTACATAATTCTTACAAGTCTCCCTCTCTTCAATACAATAAAACCTGGTTTCTAGATAAACAAGAAAGTCTAACAAAAAAACCACCAAATTCCGAATCTGGCATGCTGGATTATAAGGCATCTGTGCCAAAGTTTTAATTCTCATGGGAAAATAAATTATTAAACTAAGCTTATAATAATAACTAATATATTGTATATTTAGTGATAATATATATATATACACACACACACACATATATATACATATATATATATATATATATATATATATATATATATATATATGTATGTATGTATGTATATATGTATGTATATATATATATATATATATATGTATATATATATATATATAATTATCGATTAAATATAAATTATACAATATATTGATTATTTTATAACTCAGTTTAGTATAATATATATATATAAGAAAATTATAATTACGATGTATTTTATAGTTCGGTAAGAAACTAACTATATTATATTAGGTAAAAGATTGTGATAGTTAACGGAGGAATATAATATAATTTGCAGTTATCACCATAAGAGATTAATTAAAAGAGCTTATATTATGCATACATATTAGAAAAAAATTTATTTGAAAAATAAGATTTGGAAGTAAAAAATATAATCTATCAACTTTTTAAATAGAGTGAGATTTTAATATTCTAAATAGAGTGAGATTTTCTTCTAAAATATTTTTTTTATTTTACTCTCCAATTTTTCAGTATTAAGTTTTAAGTTTATTCAGAATATTTTGTGAATCAGTATATGACTCTCTTCACAGAAAAAACGTTCGTTTGGCTCGGTAAACTCTCAATATACCAGGTATGAGAAAATAGCGAAAACAACCCGACATAAGTTAAATAAAACTACTGTGTTGTGATAGTTATTTCATATTAATTTAAATAGTTCTTATATTCATGTTATCTTGCTCAGCAAATGAACTGATTTATTAATGTCTGGATATTTATTGTTCTTTGTGGAAACGAACAAAATAAAAAGAGGGACTTTTCCTTTTGACCATGCCCTACGTAGATATATTATAAGTGTGATAAATAACAAAAATACTTTCTCCCACATAACTGAACGTGTGTGGTGTGTGTATGTGTGCGCGTGTGTACATATATCATATTTTCTAAGTGTCTTGGATTCGCCTATAATTCATCAAAGCTAATGTAATGAGTACATTTCAAAACGCCTGTGGTTAAGGTAATGAAAATTACTTACCTAAGTCGTAACTTTTTAGCAGTACTGATAGCTAAAATGTAGCATGTAACAAAGCTGTAAAGTAACTTTTCATTATTCATGCCTAATAGTCTGAGTATATTGGGCTATATCATATGTTAGGATAAACAATATTGTCTGCAACAACTCCATTACAAACGAAATAAACAAGAGTAACTGTCATTATTTCTTAAAATACTAGTAAATGTTAGTTATAAATAATGAAACTGAGAGAGAGATTTAACTCTCATTACTATATCGCAATGTATTTCATGTATATTTCAATTATTTTGACACCAGTAAGATAAGTCAAAGTTCAGAAAACGAATTTATGGAGCAAAATTTTCGGTTATTAAGCTTGCGATATTATATTTACAGATGTGAATGCTTCGAATAGATCTCAATTTTTGTGAATAACTAATAGTTAGATTTAGAAGGTCTGTATTAACATTTGTAATAAGTCTAATATTCTACAAAAAGTAATGTTGTAACATACTTAATGTTTGTTTTAAGGTTAGGGCGCTTTTTGAGATAAAAACTTTTCTTTATAGAAAATGTGATAAAAATTTGAAAAGATTGCAATTTTTAAATTAAAATGAAATAAGTTTAGATTAAGATTACTAAGTTTTCATTAAATGTTCTCAGTTTTCTTGATAACTAATAATCATTTAAAAATTGAAAGGTTCGGTGTAGACTCCTTGATTTTGCAAAAAATTTGGCGATAAATATTGCCGATAAAATTTAATTTCTGGTAATCCTTGTATTTCCAGCGCTTTAACGCGCCATTTTGTTATTCATATGTTCTATTTATCTGTCTGTCTGTCTATCTAAAAAAATCACCACTAAAATCTAGGGGTACTAGTAAGTAAACTTTTATTAGAGTTGAAATCTATCCATCATTAAAAGGTAATGATTAAAAGTAAAGGTTTCCTTCGAATCAAGGACTACATATTTTTATATTGATTCTGAATGAGAAAACTCTTCTTCAAAATATTATCCCAGATTGACCACAAGTTTATCACGAATCATTTTAATTGATTTGTTCATACGATTTAATCAAAAGTAAAGTTACCTAACCACATGCATGAGAAAAACTCCATAAATAATGATATTCAATTAGTTACTTCTTAAAGAGTAAAAATATAACAGAAAAGAAAATGTCTTTTAATATTTTATATGATTTTAGGCGCAAAAATAGCGTTGGGAAAAATATTTTGTGTTATAAAACAAACTATAAAAAAATAAAGAACAGTTTTCCAAAATTTGTTTCAAAATGCTGTATCCTAGTCATGATTCTTTAATTACTTACAATAGCAAAAAGTAGTGTGTTAACAGGTTTATATAACTGTTAGCACTTAAATTATTGCCGAAATTCTAATTCAATAGTTATAAGCAATCAGGTTTAAGATGCATTCATTTCGAAGCATAATTGGGTTACAGCAGTCAGTTATACATGAAAAGAAACCGGAAGTTTCCAATTTTGACGTGTATGACATGGATTTTCAATATGTGCTGTTTTAATGTTAGGCTGACGTCCTCTACACATTACTCAGTTTTGTCACATCGATGGTGGCGAATGCAGACCACAACTCATTCAACGCGGTTCTACAACTCAGCCAAAGTGGTAAGTAACAGTGGTACATAAACACAGTCTTTAACATGTCCTTGATTGAAGAGGTCACATGACGAAAAGTTATGAGTGATTCACACTTTTTGAAAATTCTAGTACTCGAAACGTTTGCTGCTGTTGCCACTTTGAAGATGACCTTCATGCAACAACCATGTTAATCACACGCACATTGCACATACGCAGCTTGACACTGTAGTTAATGTCCTCTCGTTTGCGTTGTCATGGAAACATTTACGTTTCCAAGTGGAGATGTAGTAATATATCACAAAACTATTTTCCTAATAAAAATATTCAGGCACAGATGCCTATAGTCCAGGATGTCAAATTCTGAATTTTTTTGGTGATGAAGAAAAGCTGTCAAGATAACGTTCACGATGACATGAATACTAGAGTTACAAAAATAAAATTTTCGGCATAATTTTTAGAGAGATCTCCATATCTATTACATAATAAAAATCTGATTGCCACATACATATGAAAATCCGCCGAAAAAAATCACCAAACTCAGAAGTTGGCATCCTGGATTATTGATATCTGTGCCAATATTTATGTTTGATTTAATGTTTCCTGTTCAATACTATAATTTATAATATTTAATGCAACGCAATTAAATTTGATAAGTTACATTTATATATGAATTTATAAATTTTAGACAAATACTCGATATTCAGAAACATATCAAATGATGCAGTGTGTGAGTTCTTCAATGTTGTTACTTTAATATTATTCTTGTCTGCCTATTTTGTCAACTGTGTAGCTACTGAACACAATTAATTATCTTACAATGTTGATCCATGGTAAAGTAACAAGAACAACACTTGAGCTTGTACCTTCCCTTCCACTTTACTTTAAGCCATTCGAGACACGTTGAACTCCACGATGCTTTTAACATAGTAAAGCACTCTCATCTTCAGCTGACTTAGGTACAGAACTTGTTAACTTTTTTACACGAGAATACAGTCTTTCTCCGATTAAGTTTTGCTGCCGATAATCACAATTTCAACAAATTGGGCCACCCTCATTGCTAGTGCTTTTAAGAATCTAAAAATGGAACAAAACCACGCATGTATTTTAACAACAGGTGTTTTCAGTGCTGCCACCCTCCCAGCTACCGTGAGATGTGCGGAAGAAGTCAACCAGGTGAACAGGTGCGTGACTCGGTTCGTCCTACCGTTGGGGATGGTGGTGCACATGAACGGAGGAACGTTCTACATCACCCTGTCTACTATATTCCTGGCTCAGCTGGAAGGCATAGACCTGGGCACAGCTGAAACTGTCATCGCCGCGTGAGTATCATCATTTTCAGTTCGTTACGTGAATCTTGTTTCATTTAGTGCAATCGTAATATAATATTTCTTTGCAGTAAACTTCATTTTTCATTTCTAGTATTAATCATGTAAAATATTTAAATATATAATTTTCCAGTTAAAAGATTATTTATAACTATATTTAATAAGATTGTGTTTTACGAGATTAATCCATAAATTATCTGATAAGGTACACATTACTTTAACTACATTAACTTTTTCTAACCACTATTAAATGCACAGTCCTTTTCAGTTGTTTATAATAGAAGACTTTTTGTCTGTTGCAGGGTGACATCCGTTTTATTATTCATTGCTGCACCAGCGACTGCTGGTGGGGGAAATCCGGTGTATTTGTTAACTGTCATGGCGGCAGCGGGAATTAACAAACCACAATTTGTTTCCCTGTTCTTATCTATGGAATGGCTCATGTAAGTCTCTTTCTATGTATATAGCTGTTATTGCATCTAAAAGTATCAAGTCAAATATCTTGTCTCCATATATTATCGGAAATAAGCAACCTATAAAATCTATTTCTATTAAAGTTAAAATGAAAATCTACGCAGTGCGTTAGAATTTATAAAAGATATTGTTTAATCAAGATTATGTATATTAATCTTGTTAAACAGAGAAAAATTTATCAATAACGTAAATCAATTCCAATTCCAATCGAAACAAAAATCGCCAACTAAAATTCAATTTAATTTCTCCCATCAGATTCCAGATTTGACTTTCTGATTGCACTTCCCTTTTGTAATCGACTGTTTATTACTTGTGTAGAAAGTACTCGCATTTTTATTATCACAAGAGATAAAATAGAATTAAAAGTCTTTAACAGCTCCTTTCGTTTTTTTCTCAAAATTATTTGAAACAAAACGTTGGTTGATAAAGAGTTTGTTGGAAACTTTGCCACTATGAAAGCCGATTCCATTCATTTCCATGGCAGCCGAATGGTTAGCGCTCTTGCCTTCGGTTCAACAGTTCGTGGGTTCGAATCCCAACTTGGGTATGGATGTTTGTAGTGGTTCGGAATCCATTTTAAACCATAGGTCCCGGTCTAATTAGCCCTCGGGTGCAAAAAATGACCGTTGAGCGACAAACAAACCAAACCAACTTGCCACCATGAAAAAATCAATTATTAATCTCCGAGTACGATACAACATGAGGTGAAAATATTTACCAATCAAACGAATTAATTGATTTGAACTATTTGATTTATTGATTGAAACTGTTAAGGACTGATAATTTTTACTAAGAATATCAAATCAACCTGTGGAGTGCTCTCCCCTAGGGGGCGCGAGCGTACCCAACAGAAAATTTTATTTAAAAAAAATTGATTAAGTGACTGAAAGGAAAGAGCACACACACATACAAAACAAAATACATTTCGACATATTTAATAATTAAATTATTAAATTAAAACAACTTACTAAATTAAAAACATATTTAATAATTATTAGTGACTTCCTTGGGCCTGTCTTTCAGAGCAAAGTTTTTCGAAGGAGAGTTTAATATCAGAAATAGACATTCTCAGTTCTTTTTCTATATTTAGCTGAGATTTATATTTTGTCTTCAAAGAAGCCACCACAGAAAATCCAGTTTCACATAGGTAAGATGTTGAAAATGGTAGTAGAATGTGAAATGCCCTTGTTTTTAATGCAGAAAACTCATCATCCATCTCCTGCCCAAAGTTCAAAGATTGATTTATTACTCAATTGTCTTTTGGTTTCGCCGCTTGCCGTGAAGTCTATGAAGGTTTCTTCCTCTTCAATTGAGAGTCCTTTGGAAGTATTTTGAAATGGATCCCTCACCACTTGTAACTTGATATCAGTTTGTCGTCAGCAAGAAAGTACTTTTTAAAATTCTTTGCTTGCATTGCTAAACGATTTTCAATGGTTACAAAAACAACTTTTACACGTTGTTCTTCATTGCCTCGCAATAAAATAGTAACGCTGAATGTACTGCACCCATGTCTTTACAAAGCGCGGAAAAGATTCTTGATTTCAGGGGTCTCGTTTTTATATAATTTACTACGGTTACAACCGTAGTTAACACAATATTCAAACCAAGACTCATTTCTTTGGAAGCCAAAGCTTCTCTGTGGATCATTCAATGTGTCCAGACGCACTGTGGTGATTTTTGTTTCACAAGTGCTTGAATACTTTGGAATCTTCCGGACATAAAAGGAGCACCATCGGTGCATATTCCGACGCAATATTTCCATTCTATGTTTGCCTCGTTCATAAAATCATTTAAAATAGCAAATAATGCGAGTGCTGTTGCTTTGAGTTCTATTGGTTTGCAGAAAAGTAATTCTTCTACTACTGACAAATCATCACAAAATCTAACATAGGCAATGAAATGAGCATCTTTATTACTATCTGTTGCCTCATCGAGTTGTATTGAAAACAATTTGTCACGCAACTTCGACAAAAGCTGACACTCTACATCTTCAGCTATATCAGCAATTCGACGGGCAACAGTATCATTTGAAAGAGGTATAGACTGCAATTGTTTTGTAAAATTATCTCCAAACATAATTTCTACAATCTCAATTGCGGCTGGCAAAATAAGCTCTTCACCAATGGTGTGAGGCTTTTTACATCTGGCTGTTTTATATGAAACTTTGTAAGAGGCAATTAAAGCTTTTTCATTCACAGACAAAGTTTTTTTGAACAATGATTTTTGCTTTTCATATGATTTTAATTTTAATTCGAAGAATTCTCTGGGTTTGTTTACGTACTCACTATGAAGCGTTTCCAAATGTCGATCAAGTTTATTAGGTTTCATGCTATCTGCCGCCAACATTTTTGAGCAAATGATACACAGGGGCCTTTCTTCTTCATTTACTTCAGTACTAGTGAACCCAAAATTTAAGTATTATTGAGAATATTTTTTTGATTTTATTTTCGGAACCCCGCTTGTCTGTGTACTTGTTGATGCTTGTCTATCGTCTAATGCTCGCATTTGCCCGCTGAAAAATATATCCATAATTCTGCGAAAGTCTGCTACCGTGAATATTTAATGCGGTGAATTGCAATTACACGAAAATATACATAACATACACATTCAGAATAGATTCAATAGCGATAGAAGGATTGACTCGAATGAGATTGTCTGGAATTCAAATTGCCGTCATAGAACTTTCTCCTTCTCCCTATGAGAAAATATTGGTTCACATCTGCGCGCGCTCCTAACTTAACTTTTAAGCTGACCAGACAAATCGAAACTTCTCGCGAAACCGTGGGAATGCCCGACATGGCGGGACGCAAGAGCAATAAAAAGGCATAAGATTCTTGTTTTTTCTCAATGCTGAGGATCGGTGTTGCAAAATGTCAATAAATTTTCGTATTCTTGGTAATTTGTAAAGTTTAAACTTAAGGTTGTAGTGTGGGTTTAACGTCAAAATACTCAAAATACATTATTATTGTATACATTTTATTGTATGTGGTGGGGAGGGGAGGGTGATGAAAATTATGATTGAAAATTGGACCGTGAATACTAAAAGTTGAGAAACACTGCTCTTGTCTATTCCATGATTTCTAAATTTAATTTTATCATTAAAATATTAACAAATTCAAATATAAGGGTATAATAGGTTACAATAATACTGCTCATTTTTATAACTTTTATATAAGTATAATTTACTTGTTATTTAATTTTTACTTCTCTATCAGTTTATTTGAATCTATGCTCTTAAAATTAAAAGTTTCTTAAATGTAAATTAGAATGTTGCTATATTTATAATTTTAAATATAATTTATATTTAAATTAAAATAAATAATTCATGTCACAAGTATTACTTATTAATTTTATCAAGCATTTCAAAAACACCTATTAAAGAACTAGGCATAAAAATGAAAACTTATTTTTTAAATATTAAATTCCTTTAATATTAAAAATATACTTTTTTACAATGATTTCAGCATATATCAGAATTTAGAGACAGTTTCTAGAAACTCACATTTTTATACAAGTTAAATATATTTCTTTTAATTTACCGAGGTAAGGCAGTTAAATTCAGTTAGAGGTATCATTTCACATGGAGGAGATTGCGACCACACCATTTTTAAGTGCTCCAACCACTATAAATGTACATGACAATTATTCGGTTAGTCTGAGATTTGAGCACTATCCTCTTATAATGAGAACGATGCCTACAGGTCAATGCTGGCAGTTATAAATAATATATGTTGTAAGAATTGAAACTCAATATTTGATGGGAAGAAATAACTATATTACATAAAATGAAGTTTCTCTCACTTTTCTAAATAATTCCTTTTACATTTAAATATTTATTGCATAAGATCTCAAAGCCCTGATGTTATACTTCATTTTGAATATAGAATATATTTTTATGCCAAGAACAAAATGATTGAAGCAAATATTTATGAAGATTAAAACACAGAGCCTCTTGTGAGATAAGAAAATTACACAAAAGGCATCCAAAACAAAAAGCGGAGAAAGCTTTCTGAATCAACAACTCTACTGCTTGGATTCATTCTCACTTCAATTTTAAAATTGATGAATCATTTCAGAAAAGTATAGTTCGGGTCTTGTTTTTGCACATTTTTGAAAAGTTGAAAAGGTTTCTGAATGATGAAGTGAGGGAAAATTGAAGAAAGCAATGACCATTTGGCTTAATGAAATGGCGACAGAGGGTATAAATATGAGAATTCTGAAACTCAGACCAGATATGATAAATATTTAAATACAAAGAGAAGGATTCTTCTTTATATTTAATAGGGTTATTTTTACAATAAATACTGCTCTTTCTAATGTTCATAATAAAAGATCGTCATTTTTCTATACGGCTCTCATATAAGGAATAATTCGAAATTTCTAAAACAAATTGATGCTATAATGAATCAAATTATTCTTTTCAATGACGTACTCTTTCAACTTAAAAAGCATATAATCAATCAAAACAATCGGATATCTTCGACTGAAGATTCTCACTTATTTTACAAAAATTTACTACATGTGCTTACATATTTGGTAAGACTAAATTAGTATGCACTCCTAAAAACCGGTATATAAGTTATTTGTAAAAAGAAATAATGACAAAATCAAACATTCGGTAAGATAATGATAATCCTTAAAAAAATGTTGCCCTTTTTCACACTTCTGTAGATATTAAACTTTGAATGCAAGTTTTTGTTCCGTTTCATTTCTTTATCATTAAAAAATAAACATTTCATTAGTAAATATTATTTTTAAGTTTAAACATTGCCGACCGATTGGCTGAGTGGTTAGCGCTCCTGACTCCTGAGCTGTTGGTCCCGGGTTTGAATCCCGGTTCGGGCATGGATGTTTCTTTCCTTCTCTGTTCTCTCTGTGTTTCTCTATTCTTTCTTCTGTGGATGTTGTATGAATGTGGTCCGCTCTATAAACGGGTTTCTGGTGGTATGGCGCGAGTATCGCTACTGGCCTCCGTGACTTGGTTCACAGGTGCCCGCTGGGTAACGATAAATGAGTAGCAGTCTCTGGCCTTGTTGTGGCATAGGGTTCAACCCTCTTGTGCCCACCATTGGTAAAAAAGTTTAAACATCATGGTTGAAAATATTTAAATATAATCACCAAAAATATAGAAACTTACAAAATCACTAAATGCATATATATCTTGAGAAAAAATATGCGTATAAAACTTATAAAAATGTTTTTTTTATGCAGGGAACGCTTCCGAACAGTCATGAATGTCGTAGCTGACAGTTACGTCGCGGCATTTGTGGAAAAGTTGTGTCGCAAAAGACTGCCCCTTGACATGGAGAACGTGGAGTACTCTTCACCAGTCATAGACGGATACAACCTGCCCGAAGCAGTGAGCATCGTGGTGGAGCCCCCAAAAGAAAATGCCAACATCTGCAGGTGTTGTGGAAGTCGAATTGACGTCGCATAACCATTCTGCATGACGCTTTCTAAGCTATTATTTGGACAGTTGAGACTGCTGCATTGGAGACGGTCAATCTCTCAAACCATTCAACAAGCCAAATGTCTGCAAAGAACATTAACGTGATGTTTGAATATTTTGGTATGGGAAACACGAAGACAACTAAAACACGCATTGCATTCCTTGCAATAAAAAAATTATCATAATGACGTTCACATTAAGATATGTTCTTAAGCTCAGGAGCTTAGATTTTTTTGGAAAAAAATTTTAACATTGCTTTTATTATTTAAAATTCCAAAATTTGATGATTAAAATGAACTTTTTTTTATAAAAACGGTTTCACAATTAAGGAACTTTCTGTTGCTCTTCGTATAAAAAAGTCACTGAACTCAAATTAGTATTGACTTCTCTAGTATAATATGAAACTTTTCCGTTTGAACTGGGAAATTTGGCATTGATATTGGCAAACAAATTATTAACAATCTGTATTTAGATTCTTAAAAAAAATTGAAGAATTAAATAAGAAATGCAGAAGAATTAAGACAATTCGATTCTAGAATTTCTAATAATTATCGATTCTAAAAACAGATTCATGGCTAGTACTTCATAAACAGGAAATTAATTATCTTATGATGAGATTTAGGAAAATTATTCAATAAGTAGATAAAAATGTGAAAAACTACAGTCCAATTTTATGCTATCAGAAAGTTAGAAAGTTTAAAATCTATTCTTTCGAGTACCATTGCATAGTTTACTACGTCAAATACATAAAGGTAAAAATCCTTTACAATGAAAAAAGTAAAATGGTGATGAAGATGGATTCAAAACATGCTAGTAGTTTTTCCCAAAATAACTGTCCTTTATAGCTGTCAAAAAAGTCCCAGAATAGCTGTGAACTTTTAAGGGCTTTGCTTCTTTTCAAGAACATATCGCTTACTGATGAGAATTTTAAAATTTAAATTAAAATATCCAGTCGTAGATTCTTTCATTTTTTGAGATTGTCCTAAATTCAAAGTTGAACAACTAATCTTATTCCTGTCACACTTTTATTCAGTATTTGCTTATTAAGATCATCCTCAATAATTTTTATCATATCCAGTTTATCAAATCACCTGGCATCTGCTTCCAAAATCCTTAATAATAATCACTTTGTAGTAAAATCACTTTGGCTATATCGCTTGCAGAAGTATATACAAAGCAAATTACGGAACATTTTCATACATTCAAATAATCCTGATACAGAAGGTTATTTTTACACATTAAATTACAGTATTTATAGGTGATATTATATATATATATATATATATATATATATATATATATATATATATATATATATAGTGGGGAAGTATGCAATAACTTTTAGAAATTTTGTGTGTTTCCATACATACATATCTATCAAAATGTTTCCCTTTTTTTAATCTACTCCCAATAAACTTATGTAAATATCTTCATAAAACCTTAGTGATTTTCACTTGGTTCATATGTGTCATTTCTATATAACATTTGAAAAGTTGCACGTTTGTTGTAAAGGTTTTTATAAATGTGATGTTACTTGAAAATTTTCAAGTGTGAATGAACATAATCTTGATTCAAAAATATAATAAAATTTTATATGAATGATTTTGTTTACCAAATTTATTTCTAAGGTTTAAAAAAGTTTAAAAAACGCTGTTATCTTTATATTAGTAAGCATAATTAAGATGTAGAGAGAATCAAAAAATTGAAAATATAAAATTTCTTGTACTTTGACAGAATATAAGCTAATTTTCTAAAACTTTTCACTTTATAAAATCAACAGTTAAGGATATACGTAAATATATTAAGTATTAATGTAATTACATACGCGTAATTTAATAAATGATTTCACATTTTAGCATAATTAAAAAAATATCTTTATTAAATTCTGAAATAAAGACAATAAAAGTAAGCAGGTTTTGCTACTTTTTTTAAAAAATATTTTTTTACATAAAGTTTTTCAATGAAATAAACAGTGTCATCTAAATTAAAGCTGAACTTCTTAAGATCATCTTTAGATCGAATTCTTACATTTAAAACTTTAAATTTAATATCATACACTGAATTAATGAATATGTAATTAAAATATTCTATATTCATTCTACATTGTCTCTTCTCATATTTGTTTTTCTTACGATATTTGGTATAGTTTTAAGACTAAATCATTTAAGCAAATTCTCAATTTGACAGGACAAACAAGATCTCTAGATATCTTAGAAGGCTAATGACAATTTAGCTATTTACAAGTACTTTCACCGGTAATAATATTTACACTTAACTCTTCTAATTATAAATGCCTGATTATTAAAGTTATTTTGAATACATCTATATTTGAAGCTATTGACAATTAATAATTTTATAATAGAACTTTGATGCACTAAATGATAAACGAATAAAATCCCATCTCAATGTCAAAAATCTTAGCTTTGAAATATAATCAATTGACCATGCTGATATTGATTATCACCGCCTTTTTAAAAATAACAGAAAAAGCTGATAATCGTTTACTTCATTTTTAGTTATGTGTCATCTATCCTTGGAACGTTTGATTCGTTTTTCTTCAGAATACTGGTCCTGTGTTAGTGACCACATCATTGCTGAATATGTCTTCGTAAACAATGATCTTACACTGTTAAAGAAGTTGGTGACCCATTCTCTCACTTCATAATTCATAATTTGAGACAACTCAAATTTGTTTATAAACAAACAACCATATTTTTATTCAGTTGTAGATCGTCATTTATATGGAATATTTTTATGTTAACTATCCATGATTTTTTTATCCGTTTATTGCCATGTTGTGGAAATTTAAAACGGATGATATCAACTGAGGTTTCTCCCTAAGATCGTTACCATGCTAAAATTAAGGATAGCTGTTTATGAATTGATATAATAGATATTACGTCATCCATAACTAATATATTAGGTCTAATTTATCAAATCTTATTGAATTTACTAAGTGAAATAATTTTGGTAATGTAAAATTCCTGACTAATTGTGGTTTGTTTAATCATTTGTATTTCTTCATATATGAGTATGCCTTAATTCATCCTACTTCTCATATATCATCTGATGGCTGATGGACTTCAATTTGAATATAATTTATTTAAATAGTTCATCAGTTATTTAAATTTTTCCCAAACTATATTCAAATATTAATAGTAAGCTAATGACTAATTGTTATTTATTATTATTGAAACGTGGATTAAGCTATTAAAAATTGCATCTTTTGTTTAAGAAAGCAATTTTTTGAAGTTTTACTGATTAAGTTCTCTGTTCGCATGATTATTCATGATTCAATGAATGATGTATTCATTGAAAATAACAATCACAAGAGAATCGTCGCATTTCTTAGGAAGAATCCATATGAAACAGAATGTGGAAGAGTTCTTTTTGTTTTTAAATGTGTGTAAATGGGAAGTGATGAGTACAGTGATGCAATAGCAATAAAACCTGTTCTTATAACAATGGAAACATGTATCTGTGGAGTAATGGCTCAATTGTTTCCAGAGAAATCTATTTTCTTTGTACTCCCCACCAAGGACTTACGTGTGACGAAGCTTAGAAAATCCTGCAGTATAGACCATCACTTTCTTAGAGTGACATATAGGAGTAGCTCCGTTATGTTCTTGGGCCTAAGCTCTTGGCTTTGAATATTTTTTCATTTTATAATAGTCAGGTCTCAAGCACTGACAAGTCCATTCTTTTGACCTATCAATTGCATTCTACGGGATTTACTATTTACTTCTATTGATCTCATCAAGATTATTTTCTTATTTATCATAATCGAAGCATTCAGTCATGGTTTTGGACGTATGAAAACTCAAATGTACACCTTTTCACTTTCCCAATCATAGAACTTAAATATTAGAAGAAAGTGAAAGATGTTATCATCCTGAGTCTCTGCAGGAATTAGAGCAGATTCTACAGGAATCACCATGCAGAACTTGTGTATGTCCTTTTTAAAGGAAACTGCTAAAGCTGCTCTTACCCATACTTGGTGCAAATACTTTAAATTCATTTTCATTATTTTGGAAAACTTACTTTTCAAAGTTAACATTAGCATATTAGTGGTACATCGTTATAAATTCATCGCTTAGTTGGAAGTGGCTTAAAATGTGTGTTTTCATGTTAATTTTGCATTTATTTTGTATTGAATAAACTTTTATAATTCAAAGAACTGAATATATTGGTGAAAGAAGTTTAAAAGAATTATTTATAAATATAATTTGAAACTGAAGTTACATCAAGAAAAATGAACTATTTTGAATAAAATGTTGAGAGATAGTTCATATTTTGAATGCTTCTCATGGCATAGATCAACTGAATTACGAAGAAACATTGCCTACAGCAACTAGTCCAGTTACCATTATCTCATTTTTAAAATATATCTTGTCTTTTCATTCTTTAATTTTCATTATAAAGTAGAGCTCTATTTATAAAATAATCTCTTAACATTTTAGTTGTCTCTTTTTATTGTTATTTATAAAAATAATCTTGTCGATAATAATGGTTCAACAACGCTCAGATTACTCAGGGACAATAAGTACTGAATTACTTACAAGCGTAATTCTTTCCAAGACTAACACATCGAGAATTCATGAAGGAATTCAAACATCAATTACTTCTATTTAAACTATTTTGATTTGTTAATCTGGATGGTTTATTTGTCGCTCAGTGGTTCTTGTACGTAAAATATGTGACTTAGAAATTAAGGTGGAATCCGCGGGAAATGCTGTGAACACATATAAATAGAGAATCGAAGCCATAAACTCAGACTGACTTCAACATCCAATTTGCATCCTGTGTTTAATCCAACTAATATTTGTGGGCAGAAGTATCTCAATTGTTTACAGGAATGATAGTGATTATCTTTAAATATATTGGGAATTATGCAAACATATGACACACTTCATGGGCTATCATTTTCATTTCTAAATATTTTAGCAATAAATTACCCTTCAGTATGAGATTTTTTAATTGATGTAATAGAAATAAAACATGCTTAATTACATCTAACAAATCCTTTTCGTTAATGGCAATATCTTTTTGAATAAAACAATTCCTTTCGTTTACTTTTTTGAGTTTTTGAAGACTTAAGGATGATACTATTATTAACTACTATTATAATACTAAACTTATTTAAGATAAAAAATATTCCTTAATATTTAAGTAATTTTACACATCCAAATCCCCTTATGATAATATATCGGACAAGAGCCAATAGTAATAAAATTTTATTTTTTATGGTATCGCAATTCAAAGTATTTGAACAAGGACACGAATTCATGAAATGTGGAGCTAAAGATAATCCAAGTTCAGCAATTAAATATTCAAATATTTCAATTTTTGATATTTGAAGAGTATAGGTAAGTAAGTAGAGAAATTGTTATAGCGTAGTTACCTTTCATACCAAGTTGTAAATCGAAAAAGTAGTCACGATAATTAAATGTAAAAATTTCAATGCCCCGAATTTAACTCGGTAATAAATACTATATGTATATATATTTAAATTATGGGTTAATATTGGTATAGCGAATTGATTACTTTTATCTGAAAAAATTTTAAGCATTTAACTGAAATGATTTGAAAAAAATTCTACTGAACATATGAATCAAACCATGCAAACTCTGGCTTAGTCAATCATATTTTCACAAGCCATTTCAATGTAGTAATATATACCTTTTTAATCACATAATAAATAATCCTGATTAAAATCTGAATAAAAAACAGCCCTCAAAAATAATGTTTGTGGTTTGAAATTTATGTTTGTTTAAATATATTTTAAATTTGAAAAGATATGAGATTTTATCAAGGTCTAAGATGTAATTTAAATTTTGCAAAATATTTTATAGGTCTAATTTATTTATTTTAAATAACTTGCACATGTACTTTATTTAAATAAATATTATCTTTTTATAATCAGAATTTCTTACTTTTAATATTTACAATTATTAAAGAAATGATGATAAAATTATAATAAACTTTAAAGCATAAAATTCAAAAAAGATTATGGGTAGAACTGGTAACTGAGTGATTGGAGTTTGAGGCTTTAATTCAACGAATCGTTGGTTCGAATCTCATATCAAAAGTGAATGTAAAGCTTCGATAACTCCTTTAAACGGTATGTTGCGTAGGAATCAGGCTTCATTAGCGAAAGAAACTGTATAGCAAACAAACCAAAAAAATCTGAATTTTAGAAAAAAATTAGAGATTTAACTCACTAACACACAATTATACAAAGCATTTTGGAGCTAATAAATGATAGCTTGAATTTTTTTAATTTAGAACTCCAAGAAGGCAGTCGAATTTAATAAACGTGCCCGAAAATCAATTCATAAGTTCTATAAATCAGAAAACATATCTCTTGTTAAATGTTAAGATAATTTACAAAATATCATGCTTAGTTATAAATCAACAATTAATACTTAAATCTATAGATCAAAAAAATTACATTTCAACCAATAAAATATCTGAACACAAAAAAAACGAAAATTTATTTAGCATATTTATCATTTTTTACAAATTCTTATTTTAAAAATAGAAAAATTTAAAAAGAATTAGGAAAAAAGTTAAAAATATTAGGTAGATTTTTATCTCACTAAATTAATAAGACTTAAAAGTTTTTTTAAAAAAAGTTAGAACCAAGATTATAACACAACATATAACAATCAAACAATTCACGACACAAAAAATTACTCTCTGATAATCCTTAACGGTCAAACGAATACACACACAATTAATTGAAACATCAATTAACTCTCTCTCTCTCTCTCTCTGCCAAATATAAATTTAAAATTTAATTTTCTGATTTCCCAGAAGAGGAAATAAATCCAATTCGTATTAAGTTAACCATCTAATAAATATTTCTCAACAATTAGGAAAATCTAAAGTACGATTTACTCTCTCACGAAACCTTGCCATTCAGTAAATTTGATATTATATTGTATGAAGATAAAATGTCTTTTTGCTAAATTTCTCATACATACATGGAGTGTAAAAAGTATTCGTGCAGTACGACAATTGATTTAGAAACAATCCGTTTATAAAAATTATAAACATATATTCCATTTTAATTAATTATAAATATATATTAGAACATATTTTTACTAGTTTCATGTGAAATTTACACAAAAACAATTTTATATACATAAGTATTTACAAAAATGAAACAATCCAAAATCTTGTGGTATAAAAAGTATTCTTACATCAGACATATATTGGCCAATACAATCAAAATATTTCAGCTGATACCTTGTAGAATATCCTTTAGCTCAAATAACTGCCTCGAATCTCTTCCACCAATTTTTCTGTTATTGAGCAAGATGTGGCGTCCCATTATTGATTAAGAGCCGATTCCAAATCATTTTTATTAGAAATATATGTCTGGATCAAATATTTTTATCAAGAACGTCCCATAAATTCTCAATGGGGTTGAGGTCCGGCGATTGAGGAGGAAATTGTATAAACTTTGGGGTGTTATATAGTATCCAGAGCCTTGTGTTTAGGGCTGTGTGCTTGGAGTCGTTATCATGCATTAAAATGTAATCACCATTCAAGCCCATTTTTGTTGCACTAGGTCCTAAATTATTGTTTAAAATGTCAATATAAAGTTGATGACTCATAATATTTTTAATAAAGACTAATTTTTCCACCTCAGAAGCAATCATACACCCCCAAAAAAACAGACTTCCACACCCATGTTTCACTGTTAGCACGAAATTCTTAGGATGCATTTCTGTATTGCACTTACTCCATACCATTCGTCTCTCGTCCGATCCAAATATGTTGTATTTACTTTCGTCTGTAACGATAATCTTTTCCCAGAAATTTGGATTTTCATTAACGTATTGCTTGGCGAGACAATCGCAGCTTCCGACTCTTCTTACTAACAAAGAATTTTCCGTCTCGCAACACGGCCATGGAAGCCTTCATTTCTGCATGCATTTCGAACAGTACTTCCGGAGACTGCTGTTACCATGTTCTTCAGTTCTGATGTTAATGTAGGTGCACTTATTTTGGGATCCTCCTTTAATGAACGTACCAGAAACCGTGTGTCAGATGATATCAATAGACATGGTCGTCCAGTACGAGAACTGTTTTGATCCGTTCTAGTGGCAGCAAACTTCATGATTGACTGCACAGATGAACGGGGTCTACCAACCAGATCGGAACTCTTGTTGTACGATTTACCATTTTTACGGAGCTTTAAAATCAGTTCTCTTTTCGGAAACACTTGTCGCTTTATTTTTACGACCCATTACAGAATTTCTATTTTCTCACTACATTAAAAATTCCACTGAAGAACCTTTTAAGTAACTTACAAGATGGCATCAATTAACTACATCTATAAATGGCTAAAACAATCATAAAATATAACTAAAAATAATTTGCATTTCTTTTAGTGAACGAGTATTTTTTGCGCCGCAAGATATTGGGACTGTTAGTTTTGTAAATATTTATTCATGTTTAAAATTATTTTTGTGTAAATTTCACATAAAACTAGTGAAAATATGTTCTATATATAATTCATATATAAATATGTTCTATATATATTCTATTTATAATTAATTAAAATGGACTTTGTTTATAATTTTTATAAACGGATCTCTTGAAATCAATTGTCGTACTGTAAGAATACTTTTTACACTCAATGTACCTTGTTTTTCAGAATTCTAATCGAAAATTTTATTTCACTTAATATTGTACGGTGTTTCGGGGTTAGTATTTATTTAGAGTCAATAAAACAATAAATTAGGGCGCTCCGTGGCTGAGTGGTCAAAGGCATCACTGCTAATCGCTTGAGAGCGTAGGAGTGTGGGTTCGATTCCCACCGTGGCCCTGGGTGTTTTCTTCGTTATTCTTCTGTGGTTGTACATCTGTCATTGTGCTATTTGTCCTAATATCGACGAAGACTTACAAGCGGATCTCAAGAATCAAGCATACAAGTCTGAATATATGTAATGTTATAAATAAAATAAAATAAAAAAATAAATTAAAAAAACCACAAGAACTTTTATTCATATCAATTTCTACAAAATACAGGAAATTCCAGCTATAGAAATCGTAACTGCACAGTTCTAGTTTAGCTATTACAACAAGAAACTGCTTCCAAATAAAGAAGTTTTAAATACCTCAGACAGATAACAGCTTTTATGCATTATTTCTAGCAATTAAGGCTGTCTTCACTAATAATTCTTTTTAAACTGGAATGTGGTATTTATACCTGATTTAGAGTGAAAATCTACGAGTTTCGCCAAGATTTCTAGAAGGCTCTAGAGCTATCTCAATATTGATCCTAGAACTTCGCTTATTGATTATTCCACAAATGTCTTTTTCGCCAAGTCTAAGAATCTCTTTAAAAAGTCACCAAACATGTAAATATCCCGCTTTTAACAGAATACGCCTAAACTTCGTAATGTTTGCTTAAACTCATTATTTCAATATCTGTCTTAATATATCAGATATTTTAAGACAAATACAAGTAATATTTACAAATTTGTAGCAATACGTAGATAGACAAAATGCAAATTTATTCAATATTGTACTTAAAGAGTATTTTAACTCACTATACCTATACATTATAATAATCACTGATTTTGAGTCTAAGAAGTCACACTACGTTGATGCACTGAAAATTTTAGTCTGAAAACTTACAATATTTTACTGTCACGATTTGAAATGTAATAAAACCTAGTGTGTGTTTATGTGTGCGTGCACTTCAGAATTCTCATTTAGAAATATCCCAGAAATCAGATTCTATAAAAATTCAAATGTCTTCTCATCAATAAAAATACCAAATATTCTCTAAAGCGAATACTTGTATATTTTCTGGTATTAAATCAGTTTATTTAGATATCATTAAGCGATAATTTGAGTCGACACTATAATAATGCTCGCTACAATATTTTCTCGATGACTAAATACACTTCCCAATTTTTGAATCAAAAAAGAGTTGGAAAGTTTTATTTTCATATATTTTTAATAATTCTTTGCTCTGTAATTAAAATTCTAAAACCATTTAAACAATATAAAAAATTAGAAAACTAAAAACTAAACTTTTTCTTATCAGCAAAAAAACTTAAATATTTGGCATAAAAATTTCATTTTCCTTATTTTGAATCCTTCAACTTTAGAAACAATTTTTTTCCCAAATAATTCTATCGACATCCATTAAAATTCTTTAATTTTTTACGAATTTTAAGATACTTAAGTAAAACATTTTCGAATTATTAACTGTCTATTCTAAAAATTTATCCGCGGCATTTCTAAGTAATATAACTGAAAAAACTAATTTAAAAATTTAATTAAATACTAATTTAAAATCCTAAAAACACTAACATATTTTAAATTTTAATTTTTAAAAATTTGTTTTTTGAATATTTTAATTTTTACAAATTTCTGCAAAATTAAAAATATTAATCTTATTGAATGCAATTTTTACAAACTTTTTAAAAAAGCATAAATACGCTACTCTAAAGTTTTTATTTTCATAAGAATTATATTTTTCTCGTATATAACTTTAAACGCTTCAGATACATATTACAAAATACAGTAAAAAGCAACGCAAAATTACTATAAAACAGTTGTGTGCGAGTAGGCTGGCATTATGGGGTGCGCTGCTCCCTTTTTCCAACTGAACCATATTTTGGTGTGGAGTACGACTTCCTCAGTACACACATGCCATAGATACCCGTTTATAGGGTAGGCAACCATTCATACAAGTGTAGCCACCAAATAGAAGATGACAGAGAAATAATTTTATCAAGCTGATTATTTACAAGTATTACTTTACATTTACTTACTACATTACATTTTATATTTTACAAGTATTTGTGTTTCACAATATATATATATATATATATATATATATATATATATATATATATATATATATATAATTCAAACATACTTTATATTTATTTCTTGGTATTAGAACAAAAGACATTCTTTTTTGTTTGTTTATATCTAACTATTTCTACTGTTGCCAATTTTCATTTTGATTGAAAATGAAAACGATATTTTTGTAGCGTTAATTTAATGTAGTAAATTTAAGTTATAATTTTATATTGTCGTTATTAGATAAAATTGTTAATACTTAGATATCTTAAAAATAAAATTACACTTTGACTCCTACATAAGGAAAGGATAGACAGGATATATAAAGTACATCCATGCCCGAACCGGGATTCGAACCCAGGCACGCTGACCACTAGACAAGTTGGGCGGCTGTAAAACATACACACACAATCAATTATAGTAATTATATACATATAATGATATAAGATACTAAGCGTTACAGTGAATTAAAAGTTGATACTTATGAATCAGTTGCGTCATGAAAAATATACGATTTTAAGTTGAAACATTTTATACTATTTACATCGATAAAATTCCAATATGAAAGTTTAAAAATGATATGCAATGAAAATACCGCTGGAAACTGAGACAATCATTTCTTAAGTGATTTCAAGTAATATCACTAACTTAATAATTATATTGTAATTCTCCAAAGAAATGTACCCAATAAATTCGCTTTCAGTTTCAGTTTTTTGAAGTGTTGATGTTACAGTAGGAAATTTATTAATATTAGGAACTAAAAATACAAATCCTAAATTTTCATATCCCAAAAACGATTATAAACTCAATAGAAACTAAGCGATATTAAGTAGGAATAATTACGTCATCCAAAATTTAAATATTTAATACTTAATTTAGCTCAAGCAATCTAATAACTTGCTATGCACTTTAAAATCACAAATATTAAATATTTGAGATTTACTCATTAAAATAAATTAGGATATCAAATATGCAATGAACTAAATCCTAATGTTTATTGCAAGTTAGAGAAAGATTTATCTTTAAAGTGTTAAATCTTATATAAGATAAACTATCGTAAATAAGTAATTACATATTTTTTGTACTCTCTAAAAATTTTCATAAATTAAAAATATTTAAAACATTAAATATTAAAATCTAAATAAAAATGACAAAGTTACAAACTGCATAAAATTAAGATTTTATTTCAATATACGAGTTATATAAACAGTGAAATAAACATTCTCTTTTATATGAAAGCTATAAAAATTGGCAGTTTTTTAATTAATAAAAACAAGTGTAAAAGGCGAGTAATATAAAACATTTAAAATCACAAGTTTCATATGAGATAATAGTGAGGATTCTATCATGATAAAATCAGATCCAAAGTGATTTTTTTTAATACAAGGTTTGCAGAACTAACACTTTCAGCTAAGATCTGATGAAACTAAATAGATCTTTGTGCATACATCTTGTAAGATTTCAACAATTAGGAGTGGCTTTTGCGCTGCGAAACACTTCCAGTTTTTCGATGCAAAGACTTGGTAAGAATGCATAAAAATGAATCCAGAAATGGCGGTTTTCAATTTCAGGTCATTGTACAAATCGACTAAATATAAAGCTGAGCAGATGTTGTCTACAGTTAGCTTGCAAACAATCTGTGCACCACATTCTTGGCGTAGAGAAATCACTTGGTATTGGTCAGCAACTTTATACAAACTGATAGCCTCTTCAAATCGCAAATCATCTACGTCGTCTGAATACATGAACTTGAGAAAACGTTCCATGGTAAGTGCGTCCACATCAACAACCTCGGCTTCTTTTGTAGTGCGTTCTTTCATGTTATTTCCAAACATAGCAGTAAATACGGGCGAGCGCGCACACAATATCGCAGTGTGAGCGCTAAAATCTCTTCCACTGCATTTTAATGTAACGTCGGAACAACAATTCCTACTTAATAAAGAGCTAAGATCAGTTTTAAGACTACTTGGAGGTTCTAAAGAACTTACTGACCTCCTGCAGAGCGAAAAATCCACGTACGACTCGTCCTCAATCATAGATATCCAAGTACCATCTGAAATAGTTATCTCGCAAGAAAGAATAGACATTTTAGAGAAATCTTGCTCCTGAATCCAAGAATCACTGGTGCAGGGAATTTCAAAATCCCAACCTTCAGCTTGTTGTGACAATTGCAAATGATGGCCATTTTCGAATAACACGTAACGTTTTCCGGATGTGTCTGAAAGAGAAACTTTGCACATTAAAAAGCAGGAACAATAACTTTCAATTGCTCGTATGTTTATCCTAATGTTTTCAGTTTCACATTTTTTCCTCAAGTACAGCTTAATATCTAGATCTAGACTGTTTGAGCATGTGAAGGTTGAAAATGAAAGATTCGAGTTCTTTTCTTTGAAGATATCGTCCAATGTCCAACAGAATGTCCTTCGCTCAAAATGAAACCGAGTTCTGGCGAAACAACGATTAGGATAGAGTTTTATCTGGAAATTTCGATCGTCAGGTATACGAGCAGCAGGTATTTCTCCAAAGTTCCCTAGGGTAAGCAAATTCTTATTTATTTGACGATAAATCATATTTTCAGAACTAGTATAGCGTCTTTCATCAGAAGCAGCATTATTCATTATCATATTACAGACTACATAAATATTGTTCTTATCGATTTCCGATTCGTTCACTATATCAAGATTGTATTCTGCGAAACGCATTCCTTCTCCTTTGTAAAATTTAACGTTTCTAGCATATTCAGTATTATTAAATTCCATAGCAGAATATAAATTGTTTATAAAAAGAATATTGACATCAATCTGTATTATCCGTGGACCACAATCATTTCGTGACCTAAAAAGCGCGCAAGACATGACATCATTTTGGCATTCTTTGTGAAATAATACCAAGAACCATTGACTGTTATCAAAGTTTATCACATTAAATACCGGACTTACGAAATATTTCTTTTTGTCTTTTCCGCTCAGTCGGAAATTTTCAACCTTCCAAACGAATACAAACGCCTGCTCGTCACAGCGTGACATTTTTTCCTGTCACACGTTAAGGAATGTCATAAAATTAATCAAACCTGTGATTTATTAGAATTCGCTTATTTATCCAAACATTCTTTTACCCATAATGCAATGTGAAGAGATAATGACGTAGCTATTTTCTTCGAGTGATTATTAAAATTATTTAAATTCTTCCAATTATTTTAAATTTTATTTTATAATAAAACTGAAAATAGAAAGTTTCAATATTTAATTATATGATTTTAAATTATGTGTCCTTTACAGTACGTAAATTAAAAAATTTAATTTACTTAGTCGAAAAAATAGCAACATATCAAATTTGTACTTTAGTTTTGAATTGAAACATAGCAAGTAGGATTTATAATATTTCACGAAATGTGTTTTTTTTATTCGCTTACTATAGAAGTAAGTAAAAATTTAAATGATAATTTTTGTTTTAGGTTCACAATAGACAGAGTTATAATACACTCACTTCCAAAAATTAATCACGGAGAGGAAAATGCTAATTTCCGGAAGCCAATCAGAATTGAAGAGGATGCAAATCGCTGCAAAAGTAGATGGAAGTATGCAAATATGTTTGGTAACAGTCAATCGCGCTTTCATGTCAAGAAATATGCAAAAAGGGCAATCTTATAAGATACCAGCTTTATGAAGGGTTACAGAAGTTGATTGTAAGTGCTGATAGAAGGTGTTTAAAACTTTCGTACGATTTGTTTTCGAGACATACGTGTTTCTATGACTTCCAGAAGACGAATGGAAGATTCTAAGCGCTGGCGTGCTGTGGGGCGCATTGAAACAGGACAGTCGATCTCAGATGTTGCTCTTTTCTTCGGCGTTTAACATTCTATAATTTCACGTTTATGGAAAAAATTCCAAAGCACACAGATAGTTGTCCAAAGGCCCGTAGCTGTTCGCCCATGGGTTACAAACCCCGCGGAAAATCTTTGGGATGATCTCGGCGTGCTCCACCTCCAGCCACTCTTATTGAGCTGAACACTGCTCTACAAGAAGAATGGCTATTGCTTAATTTTGCGGTGGTTGACCACCTAATTGAAAGCATGGTCACAAGGTGTAAACTGTGTATACAGATGAAGAGGGGGATCACATACCCTATTAATGTCCTTTTTTTTCATTTTATGCTGTTTATTTTTACTTTATACATAATTCTTTTTAAATCTACAGTATGTTATTATCTGATAACTTACAAAAATTTAATATTGTTTTCATTTCTGTATATAATTATTGATTTTATTTTATTCATAAATATACATGCTACTTTCCTGCCGAATTTTGTGTCAATTAAAGCAGTGTTTGTTGATTTGTTGTTTGCATTTTACATCTCCATGCTTAACTTTTGGAGGTGAGTGTACCTAAAGGCAAATTAGCTTTTCAAAGCAGGTACTGCGCATCCGGGTATGCAGAGTCGAAGCGATCGTTTTTGCTTCAGTAATTCCGAAGTGCATTGGGTCTAGATTAAAGAATAAATGTGAATACAGGATGACAAAACAGTGATATTAACTTGTTAATAAAATATTTTAGAAAGTTTCAGTTTAAAAAAATTTATTCTACAAATATAAAGTAAAGAAACGCGTTGACCTTGAATGAAGTGAGAATAAGTATGCAAATCGGAGTATGATGATTGAAATACTGATCAGTCGCGGGTAGGAATATCAGTCGATATAAAAGAGCAGGTCCACTGCGTACATTCATCAATCATAACTCGCACAATAATGATAAGAAATGGACGCATCAAAGAAGGTCGTTCGGGGTTGTTTGTTTTACGACTTTAAAGTGGACTTATTTCAACTATAATTAGCATTGTCCAATTACGTTTAAGAACGAATTTAATTTCTCGGAACGATATTACAAATGCAATGAGCTAAAGTCATTTCGCATTCTCTCTTGATTTGAAATATTTCGCTTTCAGTACATTAAAATTCATATATCGTCATGAAGCAGCGAAAACTATTATGTTATAGAGCAAATTTTAAATTAAAAGGTAGAGGAAAGGCAAATGGAAAAATGGCGATGAATGAAAACAAAACATGAGTGGAACTAAAGAAAAAATGTATCTAGTAATTTTCGAAAATAATCCATTTCTTCCATTTAATTATTAATGAAACAAATGTATTTTATTTTTAAAATATGTCTAACCTCGTTTTAAAAGTTATTAATATTAAAAAAATTTACCTCAGATTATCGCATTTTGCGTTGAGGTGGATTAAAACAGATATTTTTCATTATGATTATTTTTTCTATACATTTAATTATATTTTTAATATTACTGTATATTTTTTATTTTATTTATTTGGTACCAAATTATCAGCAATATATATTTCCCACTATTCGTCGTCAGAAAAATTGCCGTGGTTTATCTGCAGGAAAATACGGTATATGTATATAAACTCGTATGTCTTTTATTGAGTTCGATTAACAAATCGCTTTCTATCTTGTAAGTCAAATATATTTTCTTAAATTTCGTCACATTTTCATCTTACTCTAATTGTTCAAGATAACGTTTCAGAAATATTTAAAAATTACGTCATTAGCCGCTTCTGAAACAGCATAGAACAACGCTTGAATAAAAGGATAAATACTTATTTTTGTCTCACAGAAAAATACAAAACAGCTTTTCTTTGTTCAAAGCATTTTACAAAAAACTGATGCACTTTAATATTAAAGCAAATTTTATATTGAAAGATTAACTCTTAAAACTTTTTTATTTAATCAAAGGAATTATTTATACGAATGTTTAAATATTTTTTCCACACACCCAAAACACTAGATTAAGCTTCTATCCAATTTTCTTCAGATGACCAACGAATGGTTAGCTCTTTTGCTTTCAGTTCCACTATTCATGGATTCAAATCGTTCTAGGGTTTGGATATTTCTTGTGGTACAGAATCTGCTTTAAATTGCAGCTCTAACTAGCCCTGGAGTGTGCAAGGGTTAATTGGGAGCAACTGGTGGGTGTCTCAGTACTTTAGAAATAGGGTTTCACTCTTCATGGATTCAAATCCGTTCTTGGGTTTCGATAGTTGTTGTGGTTCAGAATCTGCTTTAAATTGCAGCTCTATTTAGCCCTGGAGTGTGCAAGGGTTAATTGGGAGCAACTGGTGGGTGTCTCAGTACTTTAGAAATAGGGTTTCACTCTTCATGGATTCAAATCCGTTCTGGGGTTAAGATATTTGTTGATTCAGAATCTGCTTTAAATTGCAGCTCTAACTAGCCCTGGAGTGTGCAAGGGTTAATTGGGAGCAACTGGTGGGTGTCTCAGTACTTTAGAAATAGGGTTTCACTATTCATGGATTCAAATCCGTTCTGGGGTTAAGATATTTGTTGTGGTTCAGAATCTGCTTTAAATTGCAGCTCTAACTAGCCCTGGAGTGTGCAAGGGTTAAATGGGAGCAAGTGGTGGGTGTCTCAGTACTTTAGAAATAGGGTTCCACTATTCATGGATTCAAATCCGTCTCTAGGGTTTGGATATTTGTTGTGGTACAGAATCTGATTTAAATTGCTGTTCTAACTAGCCTTGGAGTGTGCAAGGATTAGTTGGGAGCAACTGGTGGGTGTCTCAGTACTTCAGAAATAGGGTTCCACTATTCATGGATTCAAATCCGTTCTAGGGTTTGGATATTTGTTATGGTACAGAATCTGATTTAAATTGCAGCTCTAACTAGCCCTGGAGTGTGCAAGGGTTAATTGGGAGCAACTGGTGGGTGTCTCAGTACTTCAGAAATAGGGTTCCACTATTCATGGATTCAAATCCGTTCCAGGGTTTGGATATTTGTTGTGGTACAGAATATGATTTAAATTGCAGCTCTAACTAGCCCTGGAGTGTGCAAGGGTTAATTGGGAGCAACTGGTGGGTGTCTCAGTACTTTAGAAATAGGGTTCCACTATTCAAGGATTCAAATCCGTTTTTGGGTTATGATATTTATTGTGGTTCAGAATCTGCTTTAAATTGCAGCTCCAATTAGCCCTGGAGTGCGCAAGGATTAATTGGGAGTAACTGGTATGTGTACTCAGTACTTTAGAAATGGGGACAAAACAGGATATCTTCTGATGCTTAACCTGCTACCCCAAGAAGTTTAGATCCTAACTATATTATATATATTTAACATTCCCCAGCCGTTTTTAGGGTATACAACGTAAATCGGTTAAGGCAAGATTCGAACTCACTATTCTCCGAGAGTGAGAACGAGGCACCACTGCCGCCTCATCAGCTTAAGTGCGTCAAAAATGATCGGTGCGCTACAAAGAAATCCAAAACTAATATCAAAATCAGAAGCACTTGGAAATAAATTTCGAAAATATGATTTTGATAATTGATATTTGCCTTTTTTTATTTCTTCTTAACGAACAAATAGAATGAACTTTCGCCATTTCCAATCTCATTTGAGAAATATTTGGTTCCGTTATTCCAAAAGAATCAAGTAACTGATTTTCAGAAATTTTGAAATCACCGACATGAAAGAACAAAAGCACTTTACGTTTATATTTCTTCAGTTGTCCCATTACACGCCAGTGGAAATGCGTATTCATCGTAACAAGATCCTTTCACAGATTTGTTATTTCCCCAGTAATTAATTCACCAGCACTTATACGTCCGTGAATTTCAATTGCATTCCTATCAAATAAATAGATGTTTTCATTTATATTTACGTCACTCTAGGATAAGTGTCCTCACCTTTTAATTTTTTTATAATTTGTCAACTTTGTAATTTCGGAATCGGAGAACAAATTGTTTTTGTTCCATTACATTAAATGTAAACCTAAAACTATTATTTACATTACTTAATCACATATTTTTTATGAAATTCCTTTTTCTACGATCCCCCAAATAATTCACGTATAATTGTTTTCTGCCCAACACTTTTTAATTTCCGCCGCAAATATCGAATAAATTAATTACCAGCATCAATTATCATTCGCAATAAATACTTTAGTTTACATTCTTAACAAGAGTTTGCAGCATTACATTTTCTTCACTAGCTCAATTACTAATAAAGCGGAGTTTAACTAATTACTTTCTTTTCTCCTCGCGTCCTTCACCTTTATTTTCCTTCCCATGTATTGTAAAGTGCTTGCCTAAACATATCTCACATTCACCGTTAACCTCGCAAGAAGAAAGGAAAGATAACTCCTTTTAATTTAATCATTTTAAACGAAAACAGGAGCAAAACAGCTTATAAATGTGTATATTTTCATCCAAACTCAAATTATTCTTGCAGTGAATCGAACAATGTTTAGGCAATCTACAAAATAAACAAATGCCTTTAGGAATTTTTTTGACGCATTCATTCATTAATGCGGCACATGGCTGTCGCCTTGAATCTTTCTACGTATGATTCATCATTCTAACAAGTGGTGTTTTGACTTCCAAAACTGAAGAATTCAAAGTTCAGAAAGAAATTTCTAAGGCTTTAAGTTGCGCTGATCAAAATTCGATTAGATCATCAATTTCACCAGCAAAAGTTTTTATATAATATTATTTTTTTTATTTTGTTATTAAATTCCAACAATAGATCTCGTGGGAAACAACGGGTTAATATGGAAATTAATATTTTCGACTACATTTCTTTTTCATCAAATAAACTTTCTAAGCTTCTAATACTCTTTTGTGTATGATTAAAAATGTTCCTGAAACATTTTACGTCATTAGAGATTTTAATGAGTTTTTTCAGTAAAGTTTTTCAATGTGTACATGAATTAAAACACTTTTATCACCAAGTTTTTGCTTCAGTAAATTAATTGCGCAATCATAGCATTACGCTGTTTATTCTTAACAATCCATTTTATTAAATGCAGAACTTCCCAAAAATGATATTAATTAAATGAATTTATCGATTTTGTCTAAGTTTACATTTTCATGAATAGAAGAACTGAAACAATTTCAGTTCTTCTATTCATGAAAATGTAATTCAACTATACAGAAATCTCTATCCAAAGTACTTTCAAATAGTCAATTCTGGAAATTTTAATCGTTCTTTTACAAGGATTTGAATGCATTCAAATCCTATTAGTGATTTGCAAGTGTTGTTTCGTCATTTGATTCACCTTCTGTAGTTAAGTGCTTAATTAGCTTTAAAGTTCGAAATCTGGTTCTAGTTATTTTTTTTTTTGGTATTTTTCAACACCTGTAAGTTCTTCGCCAATCTTAACGAAACTTTCAATTTGGGTAAACAATTAATTTTAATTCGTCACATTTCTTATATAAAACCTTCAGAAATTCTTCTAATTCCTCGGAACTAACGATCCGATTTCCGACACTCAGTTTCGATTTTAGGAATTTACATCTTAACCGAAGCTCTTAGAAAGCTTCCCTTTAATTTATTACATTTTTCCTCAGACATTCTGTTAGAAAAAATCAATATAAATTATTCTTATATATAATAATCAATATCAATTATTCTAATTTATTTTATGGTGTACGTAGTTTCGATTTTCAAACATTTAAATAACAGTCAATATTTAAGAATCACTTAGGCGACAGTCGCAGTTCAGGCGCCAAAAGTCATTTTTATTGTTACAAATTGCAAAAAAAAAAAAAAAAAAAAAAATCCATCATAAAAGAAGGTAAGTTTTCTTTCCTTCCGTATGACTAAAACATTAAAATATTCCATAATATTTTGAATGCAATATATTATTTTGCTCTATTACGGTCAAGAAATTGTCTGCTACTTTTACTTCAGTATAAAAATGTATAATTAAATAGCATAAATTATTGAGATTTGCAAGTAAGGTACTTTTCACAATACAAAAGCTTGTTTCTGTATAAATGAATAAGAAAATATTTTTAAACATACAATTTCAATCTTGGCTTAGGTTTCTTAATACAAGTATAATTATGCCAAAAAAAATGCAATAAATAAAGAAATCATTTTAAAGGAAAAAATGTTCAGTAAGAAAGATTATCTTAAAATTTTGCTACATTATTTTGAGTAAATATATATAATTAAATACTCAAAATTTTTCGTTCAATATCTGAATCACTTTTTAAAAAATTAGTCATGAATATAACAGTACTGTAAACTGTAAAATTATTTTCATTGTATTCCATGCATTGTTAGTTTTTATTCTATGTTCTATACTCTCTTTATTCATATTTATTATTATGTTTTTAAAATATCTGATAATGGTAAAATTTCTTTTCTTAAAAATTGCAAATGTATTATGTGCTTAAATTAAAAACAAATACCGTATAAAACAATTCAAGTAATTATTACAATGACTGTCTAATAGTCACTATAAATATCTCTAAAAACTAAAATTATTTAAATTAAAATAAAATAACAGATAAAAAAATAATATACTATAATTTATCTCAAAAATATTAATATTGAATTCTTATGGTCTTCAGTGTTAGATAAATTTGAAATATATATATAGTTTCAGTAATAATTTTAAGTTCTATTATTATAATGAAATATTTTGGTATTTCTCTAATTTCCATAATTTCATTTAACAATTATTATTTAAAAATTTTTAACTTATATTTTCATTTTATCTTTTCTTGTAATAAAAAAATTATTAGAAGAAAAGATAAAATGAAAATATAATCCTAAAAATTAAAGTATTGTGTGGAAAATGAAAAATATATTTACTTTTTGCTTAGGTGAATGTAAAAGCAAATATATTTTCATTATAAGAAAAAATATTTTTATATATTCACAAAAATGTGTGTATTTATATTTATTTATTAAAACGTATTTATATACCTAATATTAATACTATTTTCTAACAAAATCGAAATGATGAGATCAAAGGAAGAACTATTGAAATTAAATGTAAAATTTTATTTTCGGATACAAAAGTAATTACAATAAATTCTACATCATTAGAAACATCTAAAAATAGTTTAACTCCAACACTAAATTAACAGGACTTAATAAATCCTGAAATCAGCGTTTAAAAGCTCAAATATTCAGAATCGTCACCTACATCATCTAATTTACGGTAAATTTAATTGGGACTATGAATACATAAAATTTTGAATTCTGTTGAATGACGTTATCTCCATTGATTTCCATGCGCTTTTTATTTATTTTGTCCATTACGGGAAATCAATCAATTTTTCTAATTTCACATCGAAGCACCATTAATAGAAATGCCACAAAAATAAAAATTAACTAAATGATAAAAAAGTAAATTTTATACTTTCTTCTGTAGGAGGTAGAGTTTGATAATAACATCCTAATTGATTAAATGAAAAAATATTATATTATTATATTAATTATTTGAAAATAATTTATATATATATATATATATATATATATATATATATATATATATATATATATATATGTATATATAATATATTAGGAAAAAGAATTAAAAAACAAGAAAGAAACAAGAAAATTAAAAAAATATTTTATTAATAAGCGAAATATAGTTTTTTAAAAAAATTACTTTCTGTAGATATAATTTTTTTAATTAAAATACTTTATAATATTTTAAATATCTATGTAATAGTTTTCTTAAAAAAGCAAATATGTATATTGAAATTGTTAAAATTAATATACATTGACATTTTTTAACCTTTTAAATATTATTCCAAATAAATCTAATATATTGTATTTTGTATCGGCAGAACAATAATATATACATAAATTGTAATTTTAGGTATACATTTTTAAAGTTTATTTAATATAAAGATTACAAATAATGTAAAATGTGCATCATACATTCACTTTATAAAAATTTATTTTCATTTATAATAACTGAATAATATAATGAAGGGAAAAAACAAACATAAACTACTATACAATTGCAAACTAATAATTGTTTTATGCATCAGCGAAAGTTGATACATTTTAACATTTGCGTTTTCGATATCTGCTTCTGCATTTTATATAAAAGATTAATATTTTTCAATTTAAATGAATAAAATAAAAGAAATTATTAATATCCAAAAGACACATTTATGCAAAAGTATGTTAAAAAAATATTTAAGAAATTAAAGAATTGTAAAGGAAACTGATTATTTTAGTATGTAGAACTAAATTCAAAGGCTAACGTGTAATAAGCTAAACATGTAATTAATTCAAACAATAATATATATATATATATATATATATATATATATATATATATATACTGATTATTGCACTATAAACATCTAATATAAATTTTAAATAAAGAAATTACCAAATTTTTTTCAATCATCAAAATACATCAATCCTATATGATGCAAAGTTTTACAAGCCAAGAGAGTTTTGTTTTTCATGAAAGTTTTCCATTCTTCTGAATGCAATGTCTGGGGTAGATGATGCAAAATAAAATCGTTACCTGATGCAGTCAGAACTTCGTCTTCATGCATATCGGCCAAAATCAGCACATCGCACACATTTGCCACAGATAGATTTTCCTTCAGGAAGTTGGCGCACACATCCTTAAGGACTAAGCACTGGTACTTGTCGGCTGCAGAGTACAACTTGGCTGCACTTTCACACTGGAAGTCTTCCACCGTTCCTCTGTACATGTAAGTCAGCATTCTGGTCATAGTGTCAAAGTCCAGATCTGTCACATTCACAATTCCGCTCTCTTTTTCCGACATTTCGAGATCAAACATAGCTTTAAACACTGGAGACCTGGCAGATAGAACTGCTTTATGGGCTGGTATTTTTTCTTTTCCAATAAGTATACTGACATCGCTAAGTTTTGCCTCAGTCATAAGAGCACCAAGATCATTCCTCAGATCATCCAAACTTTTCCAGCTTTCAATTATCATGTTTTCCTCAGTGAAATAAGATGTATTCTCAATTTGGTTCAGTGCTTTACCATCAGACATGCTTATTTCAAAAAGAATTGACAATGTACCATCTTTAAGGTATGTAGCTTTATCCTCAACCAATTCCCTCATTTTTATTATTAAAGGAATTTCCATACTTGATCCTTTTTTTGAGCCTCAAAGAAAAATTGGTCATGGGAATAATAATCACTTCGTTTGTTTTTATCTTTCAGTATCGTTATCGAACATCTTGAGTTGATTCCAGTTGCTATAGAATTTTCTTTTAGTCTAATTTCAATTTTCATGTGCTCATCATCCACAACTTCCTTATCCAAATAATATGATAGAAGTAATGAAGGACTTGACTTTGAAGCAGAGACCATTGAAAATGTAAATTTTGGACCATTGGCGAGATAAGTAAAGTTTTTTATTCTCGAGACGATATATCGATTTTCTATTCTTACTTTTGTACAAGCAATACATTGTACAGGGAAAGGACAGAGTATTGATTTCGCTGTATTCAGTATTACATCAGTTGTAAAAGCCATTTCTGCAGGAAAATTTGTCGTTGAATTTCTAGCATCATAGATGTAATTGGCGAGAGATATCAGAATTTCTTTGTTCAGTAAAAAATCACCACTGGAGCGCTCCATGTAACACTGAACTGTTAATGTACCCTTGGGCAATAAATCATTTTTATCTTTTAAAATATCATCACGCCTTTTTAAGTCATTACAACCAAATCTGTGCTTTACAAGAAAATTTTGATCAGTGAATGTCTTTAACAAGAGTTCTGAACCATCTGCCATGACAATCGAAAATTTGAAATCAATCGAAACATCCACTTTTTCATCACCATCAATTTCGGCTCGATTTAAGTAACAAGCCACATGAATATCGTTTTTGTCACCATAAGGATATATATCAAGAAACCAAGCAGTTTTGTAAATGGAATCAACAATAAATATTGGACTGGAAACATAACCACCCTTCTTATTCACACTTAAAAAGAAATTTTCAATCTTCCATTTGAATGTAAAACCTGACATTTTATGAATAAGTTATGAAATAACAAACGAATCTGGCTTTCATAAAGACTTTGTGACTCTTCGGGTAGCGTACTTTTTTCTCCTCTCTAATGACCTTCACTGAATAATCAAAACTTATTAACTTCGCTTTCTGTTAGATAGGATCTTCTTTCTCTTGTGGCTTCTATATTGGCTAATGATCTCTTCTGTTGGCGCCTTTTTTTTTTCATTAATGCCTTAGCAATTTTTTTCATGTTTTATGAGATATGTTAGAATAAGTATCTAAAATTTTAGCTCTTAAAAGAAATGATAAATGATATGAATATTTTTATATTCGAAAGAAGGAGAAAAATTTTTTCGATGATTTTTTACATCGATTTTTGTTTTCCTATCACTGAAGTTCAATTTATAGTATTCCAATTATCTTGCATAAAATTGAACTAAATATTTTTTCGACAAAATTACATTTTTTATAAAAAAAAAAATTGTGAATATTGCTGTACTTCTGTAATTTTACGAAATGTTAAAACTGAATGGAGTTAAGATTTAAAGTGATAGGATTTTTATTATTGTATTAGATGTTGTAGTATACTTCTGTTGAATATATTGTGATAAAGTAAATAATGATATTACATATTATACAACCACATGTTTCCCATTTTAAATCTATCATATATATATATATATATATATATATATATATATATATATATATATATATATATATATATATATATATATATATATATATATATATATATATAAATTGTAGAAAGTTAATTTCATTATAGATTCATGAGAATGTACTTAAATACCAAACAAACATAGAGTTTATACCAGGAAAAATATATTTAAATACCTAATCAAGAGATGAATATTCTTAAAAATCATTCTTTTTAATTTATCCAATTTTAAATTGATTTTCGGATTTCAGAGAAAATTTTGCTATTATTCCTCAGTAGCTATATAAAATAAGACTCATATGCTTGAAGTTCATTGATTTGAAAGTTTAATGATTTCTTATATAAAATTCAGATTTCTTGAGGGCTTCGGTATAATTCTTGTGTCTACTCTCTCTATCTGACATACTTTATTTGCTTGAATTATTCGTAAAATTCTGAAAATTTAAGTTCTGAAGAAAATTTAAATAACAATCTATTATATATAAATACCTGGATTTAATGGCAAAACTAAAAAAAGCGTACAAGCCAAGCCATCCCAGACATAGAATCAAATATATATATATATATATATATATATATATATATATATATATATATATTTATTTATTTTATACATTAAGCTAATAATTAATTACCGTTTTATTTTAAATTAAAATGTTAATAAATCGAGAATTAGCCTAGTATTTTTCATTTGCTACATTTTAAAATTATTTTCTTTAAAAATGAATTTTAGAAAAAATACTTCAACGCGAGAAATAATCAATCGTGATCCTCGGAAACATTGGGTTATTTGGAAAGTAATTTCGTTTTTTTTTTTTTTTTTTTTTTTTTGTGGAAATGAAAGACAGTTTTCGTATAATAAACAAATACTTTATTAAATTATATATTGTCCGTTCTGGTCCAACACCTTTTGCCATCTTTCTGGTAGTAGGATAATTCCACGCTCATATAATTTTTTGTCTTTGTTGGCAAAAAACTGATCGAGCTGGTTTTCGACCTCCTCATTTGAGGTGAAGGTTTTACCGTCTAAAAAATTTTGGAGTGACCGGAACAAATAATAATCCGATGATGCCAGGTCTGGAGAATATGGTGGGTGTGGAATTGTATCCCATTCAAGCTGTAAAAGCTTTTGACGAGTGACCAAACTTATGTGAGGTCTCGCGTTGTCTTGGTAAACACTACACCTTTCCTGTTGATTAGTTCTGGCCTTTTCTGTTGAAGTGCATCATTCAGTTTGCCCAGCTGATGAGAGTAAACTTCAGAATTAATCGTTGTTTTATCAGGTAAAAGCTTTTAAAAAAATGATTCCTTTAAAATCCCAATAAACAGACAGCATGACCTGTTTTTGGTAAATATCGCCTTTGGAAATGGTTTCAGTCGGTTCATCTTTTTGCTCTATGACTTCTTGCCTTTGACGTTGTTGTATACAACCCATTTTTCGTCCCCAGTGATGATGCGCTTCAAAAACGGATTTTTTTCGTGACGTTTGAGAAGCGAATCGCAGACGACACAGATTTATCTGCAGAATACGGCGATACAGATTTCTCTTTGTGAGAACATGGGGAACCCATACATCAAACTCCGAGGATAATCCTAGGCCTTTCATGTGATCATAAACTGTTGTTATTCGCCGGTTCTCATCAACTAATGCCTTTATCGCGTCTTTATCAGCTTCAACCGGACTTCCCAAACGTGGTGCATCTTCGACATCAAAATTGCCGTATCGAAATTTAGCGAACCAGTTCTGGCACTGGCGTACAGTCAACACACCTTCTCCATACACATCGGTCAATTTCTTTCTGGCTTGAACAGCATTTTTACCCTTTCTGTAGTAAAACAGAAAGATAAGTCGAAAATGCAGCTTATCGCTCTCCACATTTAAAAGGGCACCAACCAAAAACTACTGCGTAGAATTAATTGGAATTTTTTTAACACGCAAGTCTTGTTATATGAGCGCTCATAGCATACGAGGGTTACTCTAAAATTTTTGAGGTACGCGCAGACGAGAATTTACAAAATAAAAAAACGGTTTAATTTTAAAGTACAAAGTATTTTAACACAGAAGAAGATTTTTTTACTGACTTACTTCAACTTGTTTAGCGTGGAATAAATTTTAAACAGAAGAGAAAATGGAGTTGACGCGAGAACATTTTCTCGCTATGATTTCCTACGATTTCAAAGCAGGATTAAATCAAGAAGAATGCGTTCAACGGTTGCAATTAGCATTTGGTGATGAATCTCCAGCTCGTGCTACTGTATTCAGATGGTTTAGAGAATTTAGAAGAGGTCGCAATTTTCTTCAGAATGAAGAATACACAGGAAGGCCGCCGTCGGTAGTAATCCCGGATAATGTGTCTGCCATACGAAAAATGTTAATGGATGATAATGGCTGTACCTATCGAATGATACAGAAGGAACTTAACATTGGATCCGCAGCCATACACAAAATCATTCATGAAGAATTACATATGAAAAAGTAATTTGCCGTTGGGTTCCCCATAATCTAACTAAGCATCAAAAAAGGAGCGTGTCAGAATTAGTAAAGAAACTCTTAATATGCTGAATGGTGGTGGCCACCGCATCATTTCTAAAATTGTAACAGGTGATGAAACGTACATACCGTTTTTTGACGTTCCAACAAGTCAAGAAAGCAAAGTATGGGTCTTTGAAGATGATCCCACGCCGACAATGGTGAAAAAACAACGCGTACTGAAAAAAGTGATGTATGCCGTTAGTACGGGATTGGTTAAAGCCATCAAATTGGAAGGACAGAAGACAGTAACAGCAAACTGGTATACCACTAAATGTCTTCCAGAAATTCTGCAAGACTTGAATGTTAGGGGACAAATGCTTCACCATGACAATGAATCTTCACATACAGCCGGATTAACAGTTGAGTTTCTTAAACAAAAACAAATTAAAGTGATCGAACATCCGCCGTATTCACCAGATCTAGCTCTGTGCGACTTTTGGTTATTCTTTAATCTAGAAAAGAACTTATGTGGACGTCGTTTTCATTCAGAAGAAGAGATTGATGTGGCTATAAATGCATTTTTTCCATCTATTCGAAGAAATGAATGGCTTGAGGCATTTAATTTGTGGAAAATTCGTCTACAAAAGTGCATTGATGCTGGAGACTACTTTGAACACACCTAAAATTTGGTAAGTATAAATTTAAAAACCTAGTTGTATCTCAAAAATTTTCAGAGTGACCCTCGTATTTATAATAATTATACGGCTTAAGTGTAAAGTTGGGTGCAAAAAATACAATTAAATCCTCTGTCGTGAAAAAACGAAATTACTTTCCGAAAAACTCAATATATTTCTGAAGATAGAATAAATTTCCTCCATTTTTGCTTATCTCTTTATGATACATGTAAGCATGAGTGTTTTACAAACGAAAAGAATGTTTGAGTTTTACAATTGGAACAATCCTCGAATGATATCGTTAAAAATTTGCAAAGATTCAGCTTAAATGTGGATTGATCACTTATTTATAATTGAAAATTACAAAGCGATTGACTGTGCACGGTTTCATCATTACAAAAAATTAATCTAGTTGTGCAATTCTATCCTGTACTATAATCAATTAGAAAAGAGTCTTTGTTTTTTTTTAAACAATTACCTCGAATTTTTTATATAATAGTTATGTGTGGTATTATTAATAATAAAAGGAAAATAATCTTCATAACGCAAAGTTAATCTGGAAATATTTTCTACTTAAACGATTACCTATAATTTTCTTAGATAATAGATGTGTTGTAGTATAAATGGTTGTCTTTAAAAAAGCATTATTATGCAATACATAAATGAACACAAATCTTCATATTGGGTAATTAGTTTAGAAGAAACATTATTTTCCTTAATTACTACCATTAAACGAATTGGTGTGATATGGAGGCTTAAAAAAATCAATCAATTTTATAAAATTCAAAGCCTAATTCTAATAACTATAAAGTAGTAAATAAAAAATGTAAGAAGAAAACTTATTTATTTTACGCGTTATCAAATAGAGATGCATAAACTTTGTGAAAAATATAAAATTGGTAAAATAAAATATGATAGAGGGCAAGATAAGATTCCTAAAGTACAAACTTCATTTTCTTTTACAATTCAATTGAAATAGATAACACGATGCAGTATTTTTTATTTCTACTTTGTAGAGAAACAATTCGTATATTTCAATAAGCTGAAAGAATTTGAAAAAAATTATCACCTAATTCTGTTTTATTATTTTTTTAATTTCAACTATTATAATCCAATGAACATTTTTATGAAGAGTTTAATAAAATAAACTCTATAAATATTAAATATTACCATTAATGAGAAATGCCGTCATAGAAATCATGGAGCCCAGGACTGGTTAGCCAATCAAATCTCATCATTTTAGGCTTCTTAGATTTGAACCAATCAAATAACGAAAATTTATTTGTATTAGCGTGCTCCTATCAATATTACATTATTGGGGAGATACATTAAACACGACAAATATTTTATTATTAAGTCCTTCTCAGTAAAGCAATCTCTTTTGGAGCCCAAGAAGCTAAACAAGATTAAATTCTAGTATTTTAGCTACTGTGTGTATGTGTGCGTGTGTGTGTAGAAGAAAATGTTTAGTACCACAATCAACAAGGTTCACAGAATATTTACTGGGTTCCTATTACTAGAAGTCAGTTGAAACATTGGAAAGAAAAAAGTGGTTACTACTCTAAATGCCCTTAAGAACCTCCGAATCTTTCAAATTCCAAATGGCAACAAGTTGTATTTGATACCTGATAGCCAGTAAGAATAGAACAGGGCCTCACCTTTTCGCTGTCTGTCTGTATTTCATTTTGGTGGCTGTAGAGAACAGAACATAACCACTAGAGGTCCTTCTTCTCAAATTGCATATTTTCGCTTTTTTCATGATTTTTTGGGTGTTTATTATTTCAAATTAAATTTATTATTTCAAAGAGTTTGTATTTTATAAACACTTGATTCCAAACACAATAATACTCAATAGAAATAGTAAATTTTTTCAGGAACATATGTTTATTTAAAATATAAATATAATAATAATAATAAATAAATAATAATAAAATTACGTTTTCTTTTAGAAATTTAAAAGAAATAGGACATTAAATAGTTTTATCTTGAAAGGAAGATTATAAAATTTTCTTAAATCAAGATATAATGAAGGAAAAAAATTCAAACTGTATTTAATAAATTTCTTGTATTTAATTTTTTAAGAAAGTTGAATAAAACAAAAGTCAAGCTATACTTTTAATAAGTATTAAGATTTAGGTATGTAAACATTGAGGAAAAATCTGTTTACGCTCGGAATATATATATATATATATATATATATATATATATATATATATATATATATGTATGTATGTATATATACATACATATATATATATATATATATATATATATATATATATATATATATATATATATATATATATATATACTCCTGGACAATTGCTAAGGACGGCACTATCATCCATAGGAACCACAAAATGAAAGGAAGCAAAATGTGGAAAATTAGAATAAATGCGGGATACAATAAGAAGGAGTATACGTATGCAAATTTTTTCTTTACGTCTGTTCATCGCGTGATAGCGTTCATAAGAAATTTAAAGGTTTTGAGCGTGTGGACTGTTGTTATTTCAAGTCAAAGTTTTAAAGGACAGATTTAATGGACGAACTTGAAATTTTTAGCATGTCTTCCCGACATCACTTAGATGATTTTGTGCGTGGCTGAATTATTGGAAAGGTCGAAGAAGGGCGAAAAATAACAGATGTTGCCAAGGAGCTCACAGCGTTGTTTCACGGCTGTGGAAGTCATTTAAAACTACTGGAATGTGTAGTAGGTGGAACGACGGGGGAGGTCGTGTTAGAAGTAAGACCCCTGCAGAAGACAGATATATCGTCCTATCAGCAAAAAGGAACATGCGCACCACAGCTCAGCAGCTGGCAAATCAGTTTCTTGCTGCCTCAGGAAAGCAGATCTCCTGAAAAACTATTGCCAGACGTTTGAGGGAAGGAGGACTATACGCCCGCAGACCTGTTGTGTGTGTCCCATTGACCAGACAGCACCATACTGCCCGTTTGCAATGAGCATCGCAATTGCAAACGTGATTGGGCATGCGTACTATTCTCAGATGAGAGTAAGTTCAGTCTGTCATCGGATTGTAGACGCCAACTGATCTGGCGCAAGAGCGGTACTGCTTATCGTCCAGAAAATATCAAGAAAGGGACCGATATCCGACATGCAGTGTCATGGTGTGGGCCGGCATCATGATCAATGGCCGCTTGCCCCTACATGTGGTTGTGAATGGGACTATGACGGGCCAAGGATACATTAATGAAGTTCTAGTTCCTCATATATATATATATATATATATATATATATATATATATATATATATATATATATATATATATATATATATATATATATATATGCCGACCAACTTGTCTAGTTGTCAGCGTGCCTGACTACAGATAAGGAGGTCCTGGGTTCGAATCCCGGTTCGGGCATGGATGTACTTTCTCTCTCTATCTATCATGTCTTTGTCCTTTCCTTGTATGAATGAGGTGTGAATGGTTCTCTATCCTATAAACGGGAACCTATCGCATGTGTGTAGAGCAAAGTCGTACTTTCACCTTCATGGTGCTCTGATTAGAAAATAAAAGACCCTCCCAATCGACTTAATTCGCATAGCATAGCGAGCTTGGCTTGTCTAAGTGTCATTAGTAAACAACAACAATATATATATATATATATATATATATATATATATATATATATATATTATAAAATAAATAAAAGCATTTCTCATTTTTATGTTTACGTTTACTCACTTCCAATGATCAAATTGTAACAACTTTCACGTCTTAGGCTCACAATGGCCGAGCTATTGTAAATCCCTCTGAGGAGCGAAAAGTCCCAGGTTTGATCCCAAAAACTACTGAATCACAAAAGACGAATGTTGCACTTCTACCTACCTATGCCATCTTCTACCTTCCTTTGTTAAAATGGATGCGTTTGAGATTTCGGGGTTTTCTCCCTTGCGATACATGTAAGTGAGATTGCTACCTAGGAAAAGTCCTCCCGGAAGGTAAGTGATGCAATAGACCCTAAAATACCATAAAATAGCTTTATCCAATAGCAAAGAAAATATTCACGTCTTGGTCTCGGCTTTATTTGCTAATATATTATGTAGTATGATCATTGAAACTAACCAACCAATCGATGAATATTTATTTTTCAGTACATATACACAACTTTATACATATTGTTAACAATATTTTTAATTGTTATACAATTTACTGTAAGTTATAGTAAATATATTTATTGCATGATGAGTTGATCTCTGATGTGGTGAATTAAAAAAAGAAGCGATTTTAAGCTAATTATTTATTACATTTAAAAAAACACACCACATGCAAAGACACAATATTAACTCATATTTTCAAATAATCACATGGAAGAAAACAAAAATTTAGGCTGTATCAGCTCCGAGTCAGTCACTTATCCTCTTTGAGGTCCACATTGCGCGACTCTTTGATTTTCCCTCACACATTCTTAGGATCCACTTGATTTCTCAATTGGGAAGCAGGGATTTTTTACACTGTGATCATGCACACATAGCAGTGATGGCAACCCCCGGACTCTACCTTCAAGTTAACGAGTTTGGAATACTCGCCCATCACCAGTGCCTCATATATTTTGAACCACGGTCGAGTGACACAGTCACACTTGAGCTGGCATCCTCCTCTTCACATCCACGCCACACCAGCGGAAGGACTTTGGACGTCACTGATTAACGAGGGCACGTCACCAACACATGGAGCTCCAGCAACTACGTGAGGGAGAATGTGGTCACCCTCACAATTACAGCCCGTGGCAAATGATGCTTCACTTTGCTAGTCATAACGGGAAGCGACTGAGCCACTGGAGCTCTTACACTGATCATAGTGATACAGCGATAAATAAAACAGCGATTAAGCGAGGTATTATCTATGACTAATTTTAAGAATAGGAAATTACATAATCATGATAAGTCTCTAGTACTGTTATTTTTGCCTCAGAAAATGATAAAGCTGCACAAAATTATTCTTCAGGTGTTTTTTTTATTTACGACAATTTTATGTATACTCATTTGATATAAGACTTAATACAATAATTTTTGATAAAACGTTTTTCCTATTAAAAATTTATATTTTCATTCACACTTCATTTTTTATTAATCTAAGTCCTTATTTAAATCTTAATTCACTTCCTAATAAAATCAAAACAAGTGTCAATAAATTAAAGTCTTTATTAAAAAATTTACGTAGATTAGAGTTTGATTTGTTTGACATTAGGATCATTAAAAAATGCGAGAAAAAATGGTTGAGAACAACAAATGATTATTGATTGCAATTTAAAACATAATTTCTCAATTTCCTGTAACAATTGTTTTCTTCCATAGATAATAGCCCATAAAAGAAATTTCAAATTTTAACTTGCAATAAATGTACTTAAGTAAGTGTATAAGCTTTCATTATTTAATTTTACGTTTGAAATGTTAGTATTCAATAATGTTTTTTAAAATGGAAATCAAATAACATTTTACAAAATTAATAATTATCCTTTGACAAAAAATCGAAACATTGAACAAATTACTATATCATTTAACTTATTTTTAAGATATTATTTACGATTGCGACAAATTAAAATTCGAGCTTATGAAATCGTACCAGAAGCGATGCGTCCATTTCACTAAAGAATGCTTTGAATAAGCAGTTCCTGTTCTAAATACATAATTTTTGGTAATGAAACTTAGATTTAAAATGGCGGCAAAAAGTATTGGCACAATATGTTTTTTAACGTTAACTCTTAAGAAATCATACAATTTTGATAATTTTTTCACAACCAAAAAAGAAATTTACATTGATATAAATGTGTTTTAAAAAATTTGTTTAACTACCTATTTTTTTAAAAAAAATAAATTGCTTAAGTAAGTCAAGTGGAAATAAGTATTGGCACAATTATTGTTCTCTAAATTTTGTTAGTTTGTTTTGTTTCACTGTTTAGCTCTAATACATAGTATAAATTGTGAACAAAGTTTCTAAGTGTATAAATTTATATAAATATTTAAATTAACTAGTTATGCCTAAAACAAAAGAATTTAGTATAGGCACACGTGAAAAGATAATTTTGCTGCGAAATCAAGAAGAAACATATCGTGAAATTGCTGCTTATTTAAATTTAAGTTTTTCCTCAGTGAGAAATGTGTGTAAAAGGTATGAAGAATGTGGTACGGTTGAAAACCAAAAGCGCACAGGACGACCAAAGAAGCTAAATGCTAGAATGGTGAGAAAAGTTATGAAAGAAGTCGAAAAAAATAATTATGCCAGCGCGAGAAATTTGGCTAATATGGTCGAGTCAGCTTCTGGAGTACAGGTCTCTGAAAGAACAATAAGAAATGTACTGCACTCTGTTGGTCTACATGGCAGAACACCAAGAAAAAACCTTATATCAGTGAAATAAATCGTCAGAAACGCCTCGCTTTTGCCAAAGAATACATAAACAAACCTCTTGATTTTTGGAAAACTGTTGTTTTCACGGACGAAAGCAAGTTTAATGTGTTTGGTTCTGACGGTAAAAGGACAATTTGGCGAAGGAAAAACGAAGAGTTAAAGAAGAAAAATGTGATTGTTAATGTAAAGCACGGAGGTGGACATGTTATTGTGGGGATGTGTTTCATATAATGGTGTTGGAAACCTTGTTTTTATTGAAGGCAATTTGAATGCAGAAGGGTACGTGAACATTTTGCGTGATAATCTGAAAGCAAGTGTTACAAAAATGGGACTTCAAAGTGACTATATGTTTCAGCAGGACAACGACCCAAAACATACTGCACTCAGAGCCAAAGAATGGTTACTATACAATGTACCAAAACAGCTTCACACTCCTCCCCAATCACCAGATATAAATATAATTGAAAATTTATGGCATTCTCTAGATGTGATGGTAAGAAAACACCACATTACAGGAAGGAATCATTTGAAACAACTTTTGGCTGAAGAATGGGACAAAATAAGCTAAGACTTGATCCCAAACTTGGTTCACTCAATGCCCAGGCGTCTCCAAGCCATTATTGATGCAAATGGACTTTTTACTAAGTATTAAATTTAAATTAATCGTTGTTTAACGTCAAATGATGAAAATGTGCCAATACTTTTTTCCAAGTAGGTTTATGTATTTTTTTATATTTATATATAGTATTTAAAATTAAAACATTTTGTGAAGTACACATTGTTTCAGTTAATCATAAGCATTTTGTTTATTCTAAATTGAATGAATTGTTTTATTTAATAAATTCAAAATTTGCAAAACACTAGATGTGCTAATACTTTTTGCCGTCACTGTATGCTTTTGAAATGGAAAATTCTCTACAATTAAGTGCCTGATATCGAATAAGTCAAACAAAACTAAAATCAATCAAGAAAAGATTATGTCAAAATTGTTCTATTGTGTCAAATATTATGTCAAATTGCTGAAAGCAGTGTTGAATCTATTATTATTTTGTGTGTGGACTTTAAATTCATTATGATGGTCTAGGTAACCAATAAAAAGTATTATTTGAATGTTTTGTGGCTTCTGCTGAAGCAATGTGTTCAAAACAACTTGATATGTGGCAAGAAATCTCATCGGTTAGGCACATCGATGATACGACTTATCTCACTGCAATTTCTTCAGTTTTGGCATAATATTAAACAAATATGACCGCTCAACACTATCTTCTTCTGGCAGGATTCCAAGACTTCTTATTCTCATGGTTGAAATTTTCTTTTTGTTGAAATCACTTAGAGACCATAAATACGATAAGAGAAACCTCACAAAAGTAAGGAAAAAGCATGTTTCTTTTATTCCATTAAACAAATTTCTCAAAAGTGGTTTTAATGTATGATTTTCATTTTAGAATAAATATTTGCAGAAGAGAAATGAAATCAGAAAATAAGAGCATTTTAGAAGAAATCAAATAAATTTTAATTAATAATTTGACACATTATTGCCATTGTTCATTTCGTATTGTTTGGTCACAGTAGTATATATACATATACAATAAGCAATTGTATATTATGTAGAAGAACTGAATGTAGGGGAGAATGGTAGGACATGAATTTTTTTTTTATCATGGAACATGAAATTTCTTATTCTAGAACATGAATTTTTTTATTGTAGAACATGATTTTTTTTATAAAAGAACATGAATTTTCTTTATTGTTGAACATGAAATTTTTTATTTCATTTTTACCTTCTTGTTTCATGTAGTGTCATTTCATTTCTTTAACACGTAGCTATTTCTGTTGGTTTCATGTCTTAAAACCAATTAAAAAGTAAATTATAAATATTTTTAAATAACATGTTACAAAGCACATGTAATCAGCACTTTTTGAAAGGCTACTTAAAATAATCCTTTCCATCACCTCAAATAATTCCAACATTTCCGTTTTTTTTTATTACTGTTAATTTTATTAAACGAATTAAATAAACAGAAAATAAATTTTCGAACAAGTCATATTGTTTTGTGCAACACATATAATTTAAAACAAATAGATTTAAATGTTTCTACGTTTAAAGTTTTTGTAGAAGATAAACAAATTTGAAATTTTATACAGTAAACCTAAGGAATATTTCTTAAGTTGCTGAAGATTATCGATGCAAAAAGAAATTTTTAAATTATAAATTTTCAAATTTATTAAATAGTTGCATTCAGTTTTAAATATTTCGCATTTTAGGACAAAAATTGTTTTCCAATATTTATAGGAATTAAGAATTTATTCGTGATCAATACAAACTGTAATGAAACAAGAAATGTGAATTAAAATTGAAATTCATTTTAAATCAAATAAAATCAATTTACGTTTCAAAATATGTGGTTGGGAATCTGGATTTTTCAGTAATGCCAGAACGTTATATACTCATCATTAGAAATCATATAATATGTCTTGAAATATGTTTATATTACCACGAATAGCTAAGCAGCGATTAAAAGAATATTTAATTAATCAAAGACGCATGATAACAAAGATTGAGATGAATAAGAATAACAATTCTATGAATGAAAACATTTTCATTATCCTTGAACACTTTACAATTTTTTCAGATTTATCTGAATAATATTTATTTAAGCTTTTCTTATTCAATTTATTTGTAAGCGCTTTCGGTATACAATTTTTTCATATTTTCTATTGATAGGAAAATACAAAAATAAGTTCCTGAATTAAAAATATCTCTGAAATATTCCAAATCACTGACCTAACTTCTAAATATTTCGCTTTTTAGAATGAATATAGCATTTTACATAAATTGAGATTATATTGGCTTATAAGATTTAATCTGTTAAGAGGTATTTAAGTAAGTTTCTTTATATATAAAACAAACCATGAACAAAAATATAAAATTATTGTGAATGAAATGATATAAGTTATGTGAATTTTCTTTAATACTACTAAAATATTAGGCACATCAGTATAATCATACATCAGTTTGTAAAATAAATAGTTCACATTTAAAATGCATTCAGAATATTAGAATAACTTAATTGATATAATGAATATTTAATCAATTAAATATGGAAGAATAAAGATTAAGGAGAATAAGAATACTTTTTAACAATCCTATAAATTAAAGAATTTCTAATATTTTCCAGCTATATCAGCTTTGTAATTTACCATAAATACTAACGATTTAAATTTTCTTTATTTAGCTTCTTGAAAAAAGCTTTATAGTATACAAACCTATCATATCTATCAAATAAAGAATACATAATAAAATATATAAAAGCAATACACACACGTTTAATGTGTGCTAAACAATATTTCTATTTCATATTTCTCAAAGCAAACTCTACCTTCATATATTTTACACTTAAGTAATAGAATCTTATATTTTAATTTCGATTCTAAACATAATAATCAATCTATTGTTTTTAATAATTTTAAATAAAAGATAAATATCTTGAATGAAAGATTAACTTATATTATAATTTTAACTTTAATTGTTCATGTACATCAAACCTAATTTATATAAAAGTTCTCCAGCTAAGTGAGATTTACTTTTCAAGAAAATTTTCCATTCTTCAGAACCCAGTGTTTCTGGTACATGTTTCAAAATGTAATCATGGACTGATGTCACCAGATCCTTGTCTTCATGCATATCTGCCAGTACCAGCACATCGAACACATTTGCCACAGACAGATTTTTCTTTAGGAAGTTGGCGCACACATCCTTAAGGCCTAAGCACTGGTACTTGTCAGCTGCAGAGTACAAATTCGCTGCACTTTCACACTGGAGATCTTCAACCGTTCCTCTGTACATGTAAGTCAGCATTCTGGTCATAGTGTCAAAGTCCAGATCTGTCACATTCACGATCCCGCTCTTCTTTTCAGACATGTCGCGATCGAACATAACTTTGAAGACCGGAGACCTGGCAGAGAGAACTGCTTTATGGGCTTGGACTTCGTTTTTCCCAATAACTAGAGTCACATCGCTAAGTTTTGCATCAACCATCAAAGCACTGAAATCATCCCTCATTTTCATTAGATTTTCCATGGTTTCATCTTCATTTTCAATGTTTACAAAGTCATTGACAGTTTCTTCGATTTGACTCAGAGTTTCACCATCAGACATGAAGAATTCGCACAGGAGTGACAAGGTGTCATTCTTAAGATATGTATCTTTATCAGAGATCAACTTACTTTTTTTTATAATTGTGGGAAACTTCCACACTTCATCTCTTTTCTGCGCCTCAAAGAAATATTGATCATTGCTGAAGTCACGGTACTTTCGCCTATTGTCGAGGACAGTTATCTGGCATTTTGAAACTATCCCCGTTGTTGTGGTGTTTTTCTTCAGTCTTATTTCGATTTGAACATGTTCGTCATCAACTGATTCATTTTCATTGTCCAAATAAAATGTTAAAAGTAGTGAAGGACTATTCTTAGGAGCAGATGGTAATGATATGGAAACTTTTTCTTGTTTCTGGAGGTCGCTAAAATTCTTTAACTTCCAGATGAAAGACCTTTTGTCCACTTTAACAATAGTAAGAGCAGTGCAACCTTTTGAGTACGAACATAAACCCCTCTTCAAATTGCTTAGGATGTCATCTGCTGCATTATACATTTCTGGTGGCAAATTTGTCGTCGAAGCATCTGGTTTTTCATCGTTCATATAATTTGCCAGAGATTTGATTGCCAGAGACCAGAGACTAGAGTTGTTCTGTAGTGCTGAAGGATCATTCTTGCAGCTCTGCATGTGGCAGCGTAACGTCAACGTGTCTCTAGGTAATAAGATACTCTTTTCTTTCAAGATACTGTCTCGCCATCTTAAACTGCAACCATGTTTCTGACTCAGATAGAAATCTTTTTTCTCAGCTTTCTCCAATGAATATTCTGAACCATCAGTCAAAACAAAGGAAAAACTGAAACTTATTACAATAGTATTTCTTCCTAAATCATCAGTATCTGACCGATTTAAGTAGCATGTAATAGGTGCGTTGTTTGTTTCTCCATAAGGATACATCTGGAGGAACCAAGCTGTTTTTTCAAGGGAATGCACAATAAAGGTTGGACTAGAAATGAAGCCATCCTTTTTATTGACACACAAAGTGAAATTCTCTATCTTCCAAGTAAAATAAAAGTCTTCCATATTTCTTAACGCCAACAACGAAAGTGAGAAATATTTATCGAAGAAGAATCATGTCCCCTTACAAATCGAAATGTTATCTTTTAAAATAAATAAAACGTCATTATAACGGCGAAATTTTCTTTTCCTTATCTGAACTTATATTTATGTTCTTAGGTGGCAGAGCTGAATATAGTTTTAAGAGTATATGATTTGCTGACAAAACTTTACATTCTATTTAAGGGACACGCGGGACGTAGAAACTAACAAAAATCTTCCAAATTTTCAAAAATATTTTTTTAACATAAATTAAAAGTCCTCAATGTTCTTTTTCATTTGCAAGTGAAATTTCGGAAATCCGATAATCAGAACCGATTTTATTGCGATTTTTGCAAACCAAAACAAAAAAAATTGAAAGTGGGCGTGGTCGACCACACCCATTTCTTGACACAAAACAGCTAATTTTTAGTTCATATTTATATTTTGTGTAGCAAAAAGTATTTTTTTATTATAAATTTCATAAATTAGTTTTGAAGTTTCTAATTTAAATGGCAACACATTTGAATTAATTGTAACTGGATTTGTATTAATGTTTATTTACAATATTTCGATTAGTTGCTGTTGTTTTCTGTAGTATTTCATAAGTTTGTTTCGTTATCTTTGTTTTTGAATATTTATAATATGCATAAAGTTAGTTCTCGATGGCATGCACCTAAAAGTAGGCTTTCAAAGAAAAGGAGACTTGCTGTTGAAAGGATTAAAGCTAGATTTAATAAACAGAGAAATGATGAGTCTGTTACAGCGAAACTCAAAAATAAAAAATACAAAAAAAGTATTGTTGATAATAAAACAATAAAGTTGGAAGGAGAAACTTATAAAGCTGGCTGTTTTTAAATATCAGTATTTTTAAAGTGTACAATTCTTGAAATATTTTATATTACTTTGTGGAGAAAAGCATATATATTCTAGCTAAATTTTGTGGCATTAATTATGCTTCTTATGATATATTTCTATTAACATTAATTTTTTTTGCAGTCACATATTATGTATTGTTTTGATTTGATGCTAACTGTATTAAATGTATGAAAAATATTAATTTAAATGATTCTATATATATTATTTGCTTATTAGTTTTACAAATATTATATTTTATCCTCATGCATTATAAAATAACAAAATCAGTTTTCAATCCATATCATGTATTATTTTGTAAGATACTATTATTTACCTAAACTTTTATGCAATTTAGTTTTAGAATAATAAAATTTTCTGCTCAATATGTTTTAAAAAATAATTCTCTGCTTTAAATATGAAAAAACATCTATAAATGATTAAAAAAAATATTTAAAATTGAAAAAAAACTGTTGTCTAACTAAATTTGCATTTTTCTTTGTTTCAAATTTTTAGTAACTTTATTAACTTCGAATCATCCCTCGCGCATTAATTTTTCATTTATTTCCTTGAAATTTTTTTCAACTTACGTAATGTACAAATACTTATTTTAAAGTATGGATTTTAAAATATATCAAATTATTCTATTTTTATGAAACATTCATTGGAAAAATATGTTAAATTTTTCCGAAAATGTCAGAAAGTATGTAAAAAAATTTTTTTCCAAAAACTATATGAAAGAAAAACTAATTGATACTTAGCTTGATATATATCCTTTCAAGGATTATCCTGAAAAATTTTCAACAAATTTTAACATAATTTGTGACGCGGGGAATGTTTTAGGTGATTATCATAAAATTTTAAAAAAATAAACATTTTTTAAAAATATTTCAAAAATTACTTTAGTAAGAGTAATAAAACTAACAATTTTAATATAAAAATGCTAATTATTATATCTAAAAGAAAAATTATGTCTTTTTGATAAAAATTAATTTTTTTCACTTTCAACGTTCCGTGTCCCCTTAAAAGTTACTCGAAAAACTAATATTAAATAAAAATTTACTTAGAGCATTGAAATATAGTTTATTAAAAAATTCAATTAAACGTGTTTCCTTCCGTTATTTATTGATAGCTTACGCCATCATTCATTATTCATTAAAATCTAATGAAAGTTATTATTTCATGAGATTTCACTTATTGAATTAAAAAAGATAAAATAATGATGCTCCAAATTTATTTGATTAAATTTATCAATTTTTGAGTGAGATTAGATAAGAGAATTTTTTCTTGTTATAGATAGCGTTGAATCGCATCCAAATTTAATTACTTTTCACTATACCATACATTTAAGCGATTATTGTAAATTGATTTTTGATTATATAAGGAAACACTGGAAATACTTTTATCTTAACACGAATTCTTTAATTCTAGTGTTAAACACAATAAAGAATCCTGATTTGAAATTTCACTAATTATAGAATAAATATTAATTGTTTTTTCTCTCGATTAATTTTCAGCAAACATAATATTTTTATCTTTTAATTGCAAATAAACATCTTTTAATTATTTTATTTCAATGATATGAAATTAAGAAATATCTCTCAGTATCATATGATTAAGAAATCTTAAGACGATCTATAAATAAGTCAAGTTGAATCGTTCCTTCTATTTTATATCTTTCTATCGAAAATTTTGGACTTATATGATAATGTATAATATAATATACTACTTATATAATTCTTTTTGAAAACTATATATATGAGCTCTTTTCTTTATGTATCGTTTCAAATTTAGCTTCTCTCTCATTAAAATATTTTAACATTAATATTAAAATTTATACTAATTTTGTATTAGTACTTTTGCAAAAATGAATTAAAATGACTGGAATATTGTTGAGATTCTAAAACAGCTGTTTCATTGTTATTATAAACAAACAAAAAATATAAAATTTTTTCTATGATCGCAATATAAATGCTGCGATATTATTAATGAAATAGATATGATAATCACCTTGAAACAGTAATTTTTCTGGATTTAGAACAGATTATTAGGTATAGAAACCTCTTTACATAACTAGGTCATTTTAAAGGCAATTATTTACAGAATGTAATACTTATTTTCTCTACGCTTAAAGTACAGTCTTTCATTGAAGTTAATTAAGAAAAATTGATAAAAATAAACTTTAGAAAGAGGAAGCTTGTCAGAGGTAAATCATATTTAAAAGCATAAAAAATTTTATTTTTTCGATGATAAAATTGCCTAATTTAGTTATTTACTGACTGTAAAATTAAAAATAATTCTCAATTTATAAAGTGGCGTAATATTTTTAAAATCGCAAATTAAAAATTTAAGCTAAATTTAGTGGCAAGAGAACCCATACGGTTTAGAATTACCAAAGATTTACTATGCCCATGCTTATTTTCAGTGATTTAAAACTTGTAATGTTATATTCAATCCTATAACACAGAAATGTATAAATTTATAAAACGTTACAAAGAAATCCGTAAATAACAATTTTTAAAAGTATTTTACATTGCTTTATATATTTATATCAAAGTCTTAGAACTCTTTATAATTATATTATTATTTTTTAACTCTAATTAATAACCGCTTTCAGTTATTTTGCGAATTAAATTAAAAATATAAAAACTTTTACAAACTTCATGTATATTTTCGTTGATTTATTTAATTCGGCTCAATTACTTAATAAAAATTAATTTCAGGCTATAAATCCCACATCCAATAGTAAAAAAGTACTTATAAATTAATAAAATAAAGTTATAAATCACAGGATTGAAATTATCAAAATTTTCAATCAATAATTATGTTTTGAATGTTACAAAATTTCCAATCAATAATTAATTATGTATGCTGAAACGAATTAAAAAGATCATAGTATATTTTATCAACATCCTGAAATATATTTATATTAGAATTTAAAGTTTACCAATATTTCCTGTTTCATTTCGCTTAAAAATATTTGAAAACCTTATATTAATTGTTATTAGGATCCTCAAAAATTAATAAAGCTATAAGAAAATCATTTTTATTTTTTAAAATTCAGGATACATTTTTATGTACTTCACTAAAACAGTGTCTCACAACACTACCAAGATTGAAGCAAGCTGAGGGAACAAAACCATGCTGTGGCAGCTGTATCATTTCAAAACAATACATCACAAGAACAACCTGTTGAATACGTATGTATAGGGTTTTAAAAGGCTAATTATTCAACGACAGAAAGAAAAGTCTCACATGAATTACTTATACACTAAAGAAACTTCGTGGTCATTTTTTCGGCACAGGTGCCGTATAATCCACGATTCCAAAATCTGAATTTTTTGGCGATGAAGAAATGTTGCCAAGATGACGTATCGTGACGTGCGCGATGATGTAAATACTAGGGTTACCTAAATAGAATTTTCTGCATAATTTTTATAGGTCTCCATATGTATGACGTAATAAAATCGAGGTTGCCAGATACATAAGAAAATCTACCAAAAAATCGCCAATAGCAGAATTTGGCATCATGGATTAAATGGCACCTGTGCCCATTGCTAGTTAAGTCAGATTTCTGAAATGTTCAACCGGAAAGGTACAGTGTCATTGGTACTCAATAATAACACCGGGATTTTAGTGTTTTATTCTCAAATCTGTTAATGAATGGTTGCTAATAAAGAACTTAAACTAGTGGTAAAAAAAAAGGATACAAGCATTTAAATATAAACATTTTATTTCTTACATGTTTCTTACTTAAATAAGAAGAAATACTCTTTGAATTAAAACTAAAAATTTGAACAGTATTTACGTATACTTTTTACTTGAAATTACTTTTTATAAGGCCTTATCTCTTTTTTTATCTTACAAAATTCTTTACAAGCTAATACAATATTAATTTCACATGTCTTCCACTTTTAACCGTAGATTCCTTCATCAAATTGCTATCATCAGCTTTTACGATATATGCGATTATGGAGAAAATACGATACAATGACAAAATAATTTATCAGCAGGACATCACTCTTCTATAATTTTCACTTTTCTTGAAGTACAAAAATTAGATCTTTTGCTTTTAAAGATATTTTCACTCACACATATACCCATTGACAAATTAAATGATGCATTGTATTTCTGTTTTCAAGATTATAATAAATTATTAAATGTGTTGAGATTTTGATTTGAATTCTGGAATAACTTACTTGAATTATGATACTTATAATAATTATATACATAATAATGAAAAAAATATTTAGACTCGTGGTATTCCACAAGACTGTAATTTTTCAAGTATACTTGCAAATTTATTTTTACATTATTTTGAAAGAAAAGTTTTATTTATCACAGCATCCTTTTACCTTTCAGTATATTGACGACTTTATAATTTTCTATGATTTAAATTTTGGAGATAATTCTACATAAATTCATCCTAATGAATTTTTACTTATTAAAACCAATATCTTTCAGCTGTATTCAGCTGAAATTTTAGATTTATTTATCATTATTGAAAATTCGATAACTTATATTGATATTTTTGATAAAACTTGTCAATTTAATTTTAAAGTTAACAAATTAAAGTATTAGAACTCTATTATTTACTTAAAATTTATAGCAATATTATACTTGATGATTAAATCGGGTCTACAATATTTGGAATAAATACAAATTTCCTTGAAATCAAATTAATCATCTTAAAGACAATGATGTTTCAGTCAATTTTATGTTAAAATATGTAGGAAGTACGGAATCACTTGTAAGTATGAAGAAATGCGTAGTTTCTGCAACTGCAGAAGGGCCATCCAAGCATTGCAGTTCTTAAAAGAACCCCGAAAACACCTAATTTCGTTATAAATCTCTTTAAATATACTTTAACTTTTTTTAAATTTATTTCATAGTTTCTAAACTACTTTAACTTTTTAAATTTATATCGTATATTTTTAAATTACTTTTGGCAACTATATCTTTATTCTAATTCTTTTAAATAGATTCTGATTTCCTGGTATTGATATTATTAATGCATATCTTTACATCTAACTAACATGGATTTGTATACACTACCTTAATACAGTGTTTACTTAAATTTCATAATAAAAATATTTTTATGCTTCTTTTCTTTAATATAAACACTTTTCGGGGCAGCTGCTCAATGATCTTTGGACATGTCAGACTTTGTCCTTCTGCGCATGTCAGAAAAGAGTATTTAATTTGCAGAGCTGCCTGACTATCTTCCTCCGAAGACGTCGTTCATGTGCTCTTTTCCTATTCTTTGTGCTGTATGGTTTTGATTTATTTTTGTCAGTGATTTTTCAAATTGTGTCTTACTTGTGTTATTCTTCTTTAATGTTGTATCTTATTTTATTTATATTTGCATATTTCTCTTTAGCTGCTTTTGAGCTGGTTAGATTACTAATAACGTATATTAGTTGGAATTGTATAATTTTTTGATTTGCATATTGTATTTATTGCTCTTTATATATATATATATATATATATATATATATATATATATATATATATATATATATATATATATATATATATATATATATATATATATATATATATATATATATATATATATATATATATATATATAATGAAAATGAAATTCCCTTTAGTGAGTCTTTTTATATTGTATGACTTTCAAATTAATTGTTTATTGTAGGATAAAAAAATTAAAATATTATGCATGCCTATTCATTTTAAGATTTTTTTATGTTCATACAACTAATTATTATATGCATATATTATTTTAATATCAAATTCGTTAATTTTGTTATAATTATTAATATTAGATTCCATATTGAATCCTGTCAATTAAAGCTGTATGACTTTCAGATTAATTGTAACTTGTTCCATTAAAAAAACTGAACGTTTCATATAAAAATTATCAATAATAAACATACCTATTATAAACGTCACAGATTTTAATTTCTTAGACAATCATTTTTCTTTTTATTATTTTGTAACGTGTTTTTATATTTTATACTTTAAAATACAAAAACGTGCAAATATGAATAAAGATATTTTTAGTTAAGTTTATGTCAGCTAAATTTAATTTCAGTAAAATAAATAATAAATCTACCTGTTTTAATAAACTTCACAGATTTAAACTTTTTGGAAGATGATTGCTATCTCCTTTATTAGCTGTTTTTTCTTTTCTTTTTTTAAATTGAAAAATATACAAATCGGGAAAAAAATATTTTCAATTAAATTTAACACGGAAATTTCATAAGTTAAATCATAATTCCACTATCTAAATAGTGTAAAAAATGCGTTTTATTTTTGTTGTAACCATTCTTCTGGATATTCCAGTTAGTTTGCTGAAAGTAATGGCAGAGGAAGGGAAAACAAATTCAACCTGTCACATCTTTTTTCACCAGTACGCCAGCACGCAGACTGCTTCTGATTATTAAAAGATGAACTGAATGGAAGTATGGACTATTTATAAAGATAACTACTGCCTGTGTTTACAAAACTTGACGTTTGAAGATAACTTTTAATTCCTTTTTCATAAAAATAACACGCTTAATCTATGGTTTTGCCAACTCCACTCCCCCCATGAGCACATTTAAGATTACAAACACTATATTTCTGACATTCCACTTTCAAAGTTTTTTTGATAATTCATTCAAATACAAAAATGTAATGATGCAGCAGAAGTTCTCTTTTATGTATAGAATCAATATAACATACTTCTGTTGAGATATTAGTTCTTCCATCCTTTCTAAAAACTTAAATGCTGAATCTTGAATGTCGCTGAATTATTCCTTATCCTTCTTAAATGTTCATAGAGTAACAGATTAAACGCAATTGATTTACATTACATTATTAATAAAAATATAATATGAGAAATAATTTTGTAATTGTTGTACTTTCAATAGCTAAAAAAATAAGCCTTAAATGTAAAGCAACATAAAGTTTCATCAGCTGTATCAGTCGATCACCAAAGTATTTGCTTTCACTCAATAATAAATTCTTATCTTTTGTCTTAGTGAAGGACATTTGAATGATAACTCTTATCAATAAAACTAAAATTCATCCGCGTAAATTATACACATTTTGAATACACAGAATACTTTGGTAATTTTTCAAAATTTTAATGTATTGAATATTCGTATTTTATTCTGCGCAAAATAAATTCTTTTACAATATATATCATTATTAATTTTTTTAAAAAATAACTGAATGCTGTAAAATAAAGAAGAAAAGTAATTTTATACTCATAAAAATATTTCTCAACCTTTTCATTTTTTAACACACATAAAGAAAATTATTTCGTTACGCAAAAAATATTTCATCCAGTTCATTAAAATTCCTTTTAATATTACAATTGCACTTTTTAAAGCCTGTTTTTATAGCTCATTAACGTTTTTTATAATAAATATTTTCCTAAATGCTTTTCACAAATTTATTTTGTAAGCTTCATTGCTTGCAATATTCCTGGATTTTAATATCAGAAGAAAATGGGAATTGAACTCCCTTTGAAGAAAAAAGAAAGTTTCTTCAACAGTTAAATTTCTTTATATTTTAGTATTCAAAAATAATTTATAAACATGGTACACGTATGTTAAATATTAACTCTTTTTATATTTTCAAACCTTTTATTTACTAAAATAGTTGATTAATATGTAAATGAATAATTGTTCTTTATACCAAATTTGATAATTTTGTAAGTTGCCAACAGATGGATTTAACTCTACTATATCAAGTTTCCTTTGATTTTGCTAGAAATTGCAAAAATTTATTTTGAAAATAAATTCTTGCAATTTCTGCGCAATTCTTACCGTCTCTTACATTTTTCTAGTATCATAGCTGTAAAAAAGGAACTAAAAGAATTAAATGCATTTTTGTCAAAAGGAATGCATGCAAAGTTATTATTGTAAAATGAATTATTCAATATAAGTATTTGAGACAGATTCTTTTACTTTATATTTCTTTATTTACAACTTTTATGTTTTTCTTTGCTTTGACCTATAGCTTTTAAGTATATTTTTTTCTTAGGAAAACATACACATAAAAGCTGTAGGTCATATAAACATTCTAATAGGGAAATTTTCATCCATTTAACTGTAAATTTGAAGAGTGCATTCAAAATACTTTTATAGGCTGAAGAGTTTTGAAGAAAACATTTTAAAAAATTTATTTACTTTGATTAGTATATTAACCAAGAGCTAGCATTAAATTACTTGTTATAAGGGCTTTACAACAAGTAATTTAATACTGTTAGTGTGTGTGTGTGTCCTTTTAAGAGCACTTTTTTGGATGTTGTACTATATTCGCTCCTTAAAATAAAAGAAAGAAACCCAGAATATACTCAAATACTCATCAACAAAAAGTGGAAAACTCTGTCTACAGGTTAAACTATTGCTCAGAATATTGCAAAAGTTTTGTACAGTACATAATAAAGGGATGGCGATTTGCTTGAGGGAAAAAACATAGTTCAAAATTTCGCCGAGAGAGGGAGTCTTTTAATGAGTCACATATTCTTGACATGTTCTTTATTTAGATATCAATCATAGATCACACTCATAATTACTGTTCTTAATTAAAAGTTTAATTTCAT